>JAVQJD010051127.1:0-25463 GCA_036023655.1 Nannoperca australis
CCCCCCCCCCCCCACACACACACACACCTTCCTGAGGTCCCTGCTGTCGCCCTTATAGAAGATCCAGGTCCGGCGGTCGCTGCTGTCGGAGATCAAGTACTTGACCACAAACTGGGAGTAAAGCCTCTGCTTGGCTCCCTGAGTGGCCACCTGGCTGATCACAACTGGCCGCTGGAAGTCCACCTGTACACGGTGAAGGTCCACAGGTAGCAGATTGTGTTGACATTGAAAAGGATTCACATACACACACACTTCTTACACCTACAACACACACCTGAATCCAGCTGTTGTTCTGCTCGGTGCTCCATGCGTTGCATTGGCCCTGATTGTTCAATCTGGCGAGGTGAGGCTTCCAGGACCCTAAACATTGAAATTCTGTCAGTCCTCGTGGGACATATTTGCTTATAGAGCTTAACTGCAGTACTTGCAATGGGTTCAGAAGTAAATATGATGACATGAGTGGGGTGGGAGGAGGTTTGGCTACCTCTAGTGTTGACTGCTGTGATCTGGTTGTCTTTCACACTGCCTGCCTGTAGACCCAGCGGACGGTAGCAGTCTTGGAGGAGACATGCAAGCAATATCTCAGTGTCATAATGCAACAGTATGTCAGCACAGTTAGAAAGTTTAGAAATACTCTGTACCATTATCCAGAACCAGAAAGAGGGTCTGCATGCCCTTCTGCTGGTTGAAACCAACTTCTGTCTCCAGCTGCCACAGACCAGGTTTGGATGGATACATCTCCAGGGTAGCAAAGCTCCCTGCAAAGAAGGTTTCCTATGGTAAATAAACTGGCAGCAGATATATCCAGTAGATATCCTCTGCCTTTAAACTGTTTTAAGGCACCGTCAGTCCAAATACTGTACAGTGAGACTTCTATTCAAAGGCAGTAAAATATGTTATTCTGAATTGACTTAAAAAACATTATGTTGCTCACCAGGCAGCAGTGGGTAGACGGCCTGTCTGTAGCTGGTGGTCTTCTTGTGGAGGAACGTCTGTCCGTGGAAGTGGACACTCTGATAGTCTTTGGGAGAACCCATGTTGATCAGGTGCCAGCACGCAAGCTGGTTGGTGTACATCCTCAAGCCCTTCAGGTTGTATATGATGCCATTGATGGCTTGAGAAACAACAGGCAAAAAGACAGTTTTAACATTTTTGGTCACTTTGTTCTGTAATGATCCTGAATGCTTGGAAGAAAAGGTATTGCAACACTGAATTCTACCTGCAGCACCATGCCTTGACACAATATATATCATGAACAGTGGATGTACAAACTCTATAATTCTTGGCTGTCATATTCAAAAGATTTCGGGAGGAGGAGCATTTAAACCAGACTAGTTGAAGGTACGTAATGAATTACAATGGAACTTGAGGCTCTCCTTGAAGTTGGGCGGCATAACTCTCTTTTTGGTTTTCCTCTGTATCATCTCGTGGTTCTTCTCATAGTACCAGCTCTGCGACTCATCAAAGGTCATAAAAAGCAGCGTGAACTCCCTCATGTCCGATAGCTTCTTGTCCAGGGTGCCCTCTCGACACACCAGCAAAGGCCCAATCAAGCCAGAGTGGATATCCCTTTCCTAAGAGACAGAGCATACACTAGGTTTAATAATAGTTAAATATGGTTTAATGTCTCACATTTTGTTTAATTTTAATCTTTTAATCTCTTAGTTGTAGAATTTGTATGTCATTTAGCTTCTTTCCAATTATTTTGATGCCATTTCAGCCACTAGAGGGTGCCACTGACAGAAACTCAAAGTCTAAACTTATATTCAGGTCAAAATTATCCACAAGGTGCACATTACTCACAGGGTTAACTCCTGAATAGTAGGCCCAGGTCCGACAGTGAGACTCATCTGGGGTCGGCCCAACCATAGAATTGACCTTCCACATATATGTGAAGGTAGTATTGGGTTGAACCTCATTGTCATATTTATACCAGTACTTGGAGTCATCGTCATAGGACAGACCCTCTGTCTGCTTGGTGTAGGAAACCCCATTTGGGTGTAAGGAGTACGGACGGCTGGCTTTGTTCCTGAACACCACCTGCAAGACAAACAGAAACACTCTGTGGTTGGGTAGTTCTGGCTGTAAAGGAAATATGCTTATCTGTTTTGAAAAAGAAAAGATCAATACACCTCTCATGTCTGTAGGGTAAACAAGATGCTAGCTAAAAGCCAGGTCAACATTAATTGATTGATTTAACAAGTGAGCTTTAGAGATGGTGTGACCTTTGGACAAAGCGTGACTAGCATGTTTTCAGTCTTTGTGCTAAGCTAAGCTAAGCTAACTGGCTGCTGGCTGTGACCTAATCTTTAGCGTACAGACACAAGAATGGTATCTATCTTAATCTTATTGGAGTCTCCGCAAAAAAAGCAAATAAGCGTTTTTCTGGCAAAATGAACACTTTCTTCTAAGGCTTTTAGGGTTTACATAAAGCACACACACTCACCATGATGCTTTGTCCAACCTCCGCCTTGATGACAGGTCCCAGGATGCCCAGATGTTCATCTAACTCTCCACGGATCTCAGGCGTGCTGAAGCTACTGTCCATGTAACTTCGGAAAACCACCTTGGTGAACTTAGTTTCTCTGCTGTTTTGCTGCCACTTGTCTTGCCTCCTGTGGCGATAACAGGACCTTATGTTAATCAGTTCAATGTGTACGGATGCGTGACCTGCTACTACATTTCTTTAAGCTATCTCTGAGCTTACCTCTGTCCGTAGCCAGCGTAGTCCCACTCAGCCTCCTCTGCAGCAATGAAATAAGTCTTGACATTCGGGCCTGAGAATTTTAAGTAGTACTTGGTGGTCTCGTCCAGGTTGAGATTCTTGATGTCTTCATGACTGCTGTAGGGGTCTTTGTAGATCACATACTCATATTCATCTGCTTTCACATCGTGCTCATCCAGCTCTAGACGGCGTGGTTCATCCCCAGGGACATACAGCTCGTAGTCACTGAATTCGGGCCGGGGCACACCGATGACCACGGGCATGTTGATGAGCTCCTCCGAGTCAGGGTGTGGTGGATGGGGTCGGGACCCACGTGGGGTCATTTCTGGATTGAATCCACGAGGAGAGAAAGGTAAGCCACTCCTGGCCTGAGGCTTGTATTCCTTCCTCTTCTTGGTTTTCATGCCTTGGCCCTTCTGGGGTCTCTGTCGGAGGTTCAACTTCTTGACCTTCTTTTTTGGAGTTGCCAGAGGGGTCTTTTTCCCCAAATATTTCATCATGTAGTCAGGAATCTCCATGGGTACCACTTGGTGAGTTCCCTCATAAGTCCAGTTGTATCCCTGCGTTTTGACAGATGTGGTTTTAATCCCCCCTGTGTTGTTTTCTTTAAGGTAGATAATCACTTCTTCACTGCTGTCTGAGGGACCTAATTCCTCAGAACTGATCTTTCCTACTGTCTCGTTGGAGTTGGACAGGTTACCTGAAACTACAGTTTCATTGGAGAAACTTTCTGCAGAAGATGTGAGGTTCAACTCACCAAGAAGAGCTGCGAGGTTCTGCCTACTCTCCAAATTAATCTTTCTTACTGTTTCGTTGGAGTTGGACAGGTTACCTGAAACTACAGTTTCATTTGAGAAACCTTCTGCAGAAGATGTGAGGTTCTGCCTACTCTCCAAAATAATCTTTCTTACTGCCTCGCTGGAGACGGACAGGTTATCTGAGACCATAGTTTCATTGGAGAAACCTTCTGCAGAAGATGTGAGCTTCAACTCACCAAGAAGAGCTGTGAGGTTCTGCCTACTCCTCTCCAAACTGATCTTTCTTACTGTCTCGTTGGAGTTGGACAGGTTACCTGAAACTACAGTTTCATTGGAGAAACTTTCTGCAGAAGATGTGAGGTTCAACTCACCAAGAAGAGCGGTGACATCCATCCTACTGTTCCATCTGATCTTTCTTACTGCCTCGCTGGAGACGGACAGGTTACCTGAAACCATAGTCTCATTGGAGAAACCTTCTGCAGAAGCTGTGAGGTTCAACTCACCAAGAAGAGCTGTGAGGTTCTGCCTACTCCTCTCCAAAATAATCTTTCTTACTGTCTCGTTGGAGTTGGACAGGTTACCTGAAACTACAGTTTCATTGGAAAAACCTTCTGCAGAAGATGTGAGGTTCAACTCACCAAGAAGAGCTGTGAGGTTCTGCCTACTCTCCCAACTAATCTCTCCTGATGAATTCGATCTGGATATGTTCCCTGTGACATTCTCTAAGGGCCCAGTTTTGAGCAGAACGTGTGTTACATTTTCATGGCTGGAATTGGCTGGATGAGTCTGAAGCTCAGAGGAATTCATTTCACGTCCATACTCCGGCTCTGCTGCAGAGGTCAGAGAGTCGTTGTCACTGGTCTTATTGCCTGTGCTCTCCACTTCCACCTCCAAGATGGTCAAGTTGCATCTGTTTATGCTGCTGGTGTTAACCTCTCCAACATCAGCCGCTGGAATCGACGGTGAATGATTTGTTCCATCTGTTGACGCGTTTACTTGGTTAGTTGCTGTGTCATTCTCAGCTGACGTTTGAGCACTGTGTGACAGAGAGGTGGCATTGCCCTCTGGTGTACTTTGGAGATTGTTGGTGCTGGAAGTGGAAAGAGGCTCTGAGTAGGAGAACACATCCCCTCTGGTGAGTTTCTCCTCTGAGTCCTCGACCAATATGGTGCCCACAGAAGTCTGTCTGTCACCGGTCGGGGTTATATTCATTCTTTCAGCCTCTGAGATGGAAGTTGAATTTCCTCTTAATGTCACAGTAAGATTGGTAGTTTCTTTCAACTTTACCGTAAGATTGGTGATCTCTGAAGCTACATTCCCCACCTTTGATAATTCTGCAGCATTGTGAACTGTTGCATTCCTTGTGTCAGATACTGTAACATTTAAAACAACTACAGACGCACTGCTATTTGTAGTTATACTGCCATTCTTCAGTGATATATTTAGGCTATTAAATACAGTTGTGTTCTCAGAAGAGCTGCCAAACATTGATGGCGTACTATTGCTCTGCATGTGTGTTGTATTCTCACTGATGCTTAGGCTCAGCAGGTTGACTGCTGTAACGTTAATTCCATCCACTTCTGTCCAGTTTGAAAATAAAATTTCATTTTCTGCATTTGGCTTTGAAATAGAGAAATTAAGGGTGGTGCTCGTATCTCCATCAAGCACATCAATAGCATCATAGTCGAGGAAAGAGAGGTCCAGCTCCTCCACACCTGAGCTACGAGATTGGTTCTTCAAAGACCTGACACCTAATAAATCTGCATACATTTCTGTGTAAATGTCTTTCTCCACTGGTTTTTCTTTCTCAGGTTTTGGCTTCTCCTCTTCCTTTTTGATATCATCCAAGCTCACGGGGTTCCACACAGTAAATTCTTTGTGTGCTTCATTGTCATAGTCACTGTACTCGTACTGGTTGTCACGATAGCACTCAACATCCTGAAACTTTACGCGCATTCCTTTGGTTGTCCCGTGAGAATTCAGGGAAGCCAGGAGCCAGACACCTGAGTCAAGAGAGAGGCCCAAAAAATGATCCATGAACTGAGCAGCTGTCACCTTTCCATGCAAAACCCTGTCAATAATCACCAACATCACATGCATATATATACACAGTACATTGACTTTCTTCTGTCACAATATTTTCTCAAGTTAAAAGTATTAAAAGTATTGGATAAATAATTTGCCATAAAGAAGGCACTGTGCACTCAAACTGACCGATGTTGTCCATGTTCATAGTGATGGTCTCTCCAGTCATGGGGTAGAGGCTGAGAAAGTCCTCCGTCCGCTCATGCAGCTCAAATGTATGTCCGTAGAACGTAGCTGTCTGGATGTAGTCCTGCGCTCCAACGCTGGACACGTGCCATGTGGCAACCTCACCGTTGCAGAAGCCCAAAAGAGGGCCGCTCTCAAACGCATAGCCGTTAATCGCTGTAAAGAAATGTACACAATTCGTCTGAGGCAACGGAGTCAGATGTATGAAGAGATAATGGAGTGAATATATCATATGTTTTAGGAGGATCTCATACATCCTGCACCCATAACACTCTATCATTCAAACTGTAATAACATTCATTGTAATTATTCTTTAAAGGTTAAACTGTGAACTTCTGCACATTCTCCGGTTAATATTTTGCACATTCCTGCTCAAAACTGTACAGCGCTTTCATTTCATATTCTTTTTCATATCTTATTTTATCGTTTTTTGTTCATGCTTGTTGACTTGCAGCACTTGCTTTCTTTACTTATGTTGTCTACTTGCTGTGTTTGTTGTTGTTCACCAGTAAAGCAAAGCAAAGTCTGTATATATGAAAATCTGATTCGTAGCTTTAATCCGAGGATGGAAAACCTTACTGTGCATGACATTGGATTTATAAAAGTCCGGGTCTGCCCTGTTGACTTTGGACCGATCACAGTATTGGTGAATGTTGTCATCCAGGTACCAGCTCTTGTTCTCATCGAACACAGCCATCATAGCATGCTGCTCCTTGTCTGCTTTCAGCTGTAGACACAAAACCAAAACCTCTATTCATTTCAGTTTTCAGTTTTCTATTTCAGCATATCAAGTAGGAGTGTGTAGGTTTGTTATTAATATTGTTAGATTATCAATAATCTCTCATTAACCACAAAACTAAAGAAAACATAAATTGTAACTTTATATGTTAAATTATAATGATGACACATTTACAAAAATGTTGATTAATGTGCGTTCAATAAATAATAAATACATTCATATAAACAAATGAAATTAAAAACAAAAAGACTTTTGCCCAATTTGATCTTCCAGAATTCCTCCAGTAGCTGTTAAAGTAGGTAAACAACCCTCTCACTGTGTGTGTGTTAATCCTGTGTGTGTTATTCATTAAAACAACATTAAACACACGGCTGTAGCCATGGCGATGCTGTAGAAATATTAATAACTATAAAATGGATTTCCATGAGATTTTGTGCAGTTATTCACGGCCCCCAGAGGATGAATCCATAACGACTTTGGTGATCCCCTTAAGTTTCCTCTAGCGCCACCATGAGGTTTAAATCTGTGTGTTTGTTTTTTTTACTGAACTCTAGATGTCCATGCTGACCCTGTGACCTTGGATCCAGAGCCATCATCAGGTCCAAACTTTCATTTCTCCAGTACTTTGGTTTGTAAGCAAATACCTGCAATGGCCGTACCTGTATTTTGTGTTTAATTAATTAATGAATCTAAGATGGTTACCATGGTAAACATTATACCTGCTAAACATTAGCATGTTAGCATTGTCATTGCAGACTCTGAGTGTCTTTTACCTGCACGTTCCTGACATTGAGGGACATGCTCTTGCAGATGAGGATGGGTCCTATCAGTCCTGAGGCGATGTCTCGTGGCGTGTCCACTGCACTGTGGTACAGCCGCGTCAGACATCGAGAGTCGCTGTCCAGCGGCTCATCCTCTTCCACCACCCTCCACACGTAAGTGTGCGTCTCACCCGGCTGAACACCATGAGACTGGTTGCCTGGCAAACACAGTGAGAAGTTCTTAAGCTTAAACTTTATTGTGGTCATTTTATATATTCAGACCAGAGTGGATTTAGTACCTCCTGCTGGGTAGTTGACTCCTTCTTCTGACTTCTCTATTGTCAGTCCATGTGGATAGATGCTGTAGGGCCTGGAGGCCATGTTCTTAAAAACAATCTGTAAAAGGACAGGAGGGTGTGTGAGGACACGCAGCTTTACTCTGATGTGGTTTATCCCCACAGCAGGTGAACAGCAAAGGAACTGTAGATCATCAGATCCCAGATTGAAGTTATTGAATCGTCGTAAACACAAACTTAAATCTTAAACATTCATTTGCAAAGACCAGCTTCTTGTCTAACTTGTGTCAGGGAAGTAGAAACACGCCTGTTCAGTTACAAACGTTCCATTATTTGATCATAAAGAGCTCTTTTGGTTGACTTCCACATGTTGAGGGTCACTGACCTGCAGCACTGCCCTGTGTGTAATTTTTCACACTGCCCTGATTTTTCAATCATGGTTCTATGCACTTGATGTAAAGCTCTTATTTTGGAAGTCGCTTTGGATAAAAGCGTCTGCTAAATGCCTAAATGTAATGTAATGTAATGTAATGTGTAATCTTCACTGTTCACTCAACATGCATGTGATGCCCTTAAAGTTTTAAGGGAGCGCTTGGATTGAATTTCAAAGTGTTGACATTCAGAGCGGAAACACTTTGTGACCGCTCTTTTTCAACGATAGTCTTATAATAAAGAACACTTCATCTTCATCAGGCAGCTGTTAGGTGTAGAATATACTTTATTCATTGTTTTAATGCCTAAATATGAGTTTCACATGCTTGTTAGGTGCTCGGCCAGAACTCAGACCTTTGACCTCAGTTGCTTTTTGTCTTTTTCTCGTTCTGTTCTGTAGTTAAGTGTGTTTAACCGACTCTCACCTTGATGACATCTCTGATTTGCGCTCTGATCACTGGGCCCAAGATCCCGAGCTCGTTCTTCCTTTGCTTGTTCTCTGACCTTTCGCTGAACGACTCGTTCTTGTACAGCGTGTACACGGCCTTCTTGTACTTCCCACCTATGCGTGTTGATGACTGTCTCAGGTACTGGAATTTAAAGTCTCTGCACAAAAAGATACAAGGTTTTATTTCATGCTGACAGTCTCTTTAGTAAAGCAAAAGTCAAAAAGAAACTTGGTTTCAGCAGCACTGCCATAATCTCCCCTTTGACCGTAAACAGAGCAACGTTTATCAGTTCATTTAAAATGCTTGAAATGCTGCAGAAGCACCTTAAAATAATTATAAACCCAAAGGATATATTTTGTAACAGAGGGATGTGTGAATAGTTTGCAAGTTAAAATGTCTCTGTAAATGCTCCTTACTCATCAATGTGGCTGTGCATGTCGGGTGTGTAGTCCCAGATGATTTCCTCAGCAGCTATGTAGTATTTCCACTCCCGGCTGTGTCGTTTTTGTTCAATGGTCATCCTTCGCAGGGGCGCGTTGAAGCCGGCACACTTCTTCACATCCACGAAGCCGTGCATGCCAGCTGCAATGGCACAAGCACGCTTGTCTTGTAAGTAAAAGTCACATCGGTAAATACACGATTTATCTGCGGTGGATGGTGGTTACCGCGGTTACCTTCCATGTGCTTGATGGTGAGTGAGGAGAGCAGCCAACGGCCCGTGTGGAGCGCCACCATGCTGGCGGTGGTGGAGGAGCCGCTGATCAGGCCCACTGATGACACTTTATGCCCCGTCTGCTGCAGCACCTGCCCGTTCATGTGCACCGAGAACACCTCCGGCTCGGAGCTCATACCCAGCAGATGCAGGCCCACGGAGGCATGAGCACACACGCTGACATCTGGACAGGAAAGAGGCAACTGTTGGTCACTTGTTTTGGTCATGCAGGACATCACATGCACCATCAATCTGTACATGTAAGCAGTGGTGAAAACACACATTCAGACAGTAACACATCACTAGTAAATCCCCCGTGTTCCAGAGTAATAATGTAAGTATCAGGAGTAAAGATTTTACTATGAAGAGTGGACCTGTTAAAGAGTATGAGTGCATTATTCCATTTACACAGAGGGTCAAGCTAAAGTGTCAAAACCTCTCTAGTTCCAGCTTCTCGTGTGAAACTTTGCTGCTTTTCTTTGTCGGAAATGACAGTAAACTGAATATCTTTGGGTTTTGGACTGTTGGTTGGAGAAAACAAGACATTTGCAGACATTGGCTTGGGCCAAAGAATTAATAACAAAATAATAAAGACATTAATTCATAATGTAATTATGTAGTCAGTTTAACCCATGAAGCATCCACGTTTCTGTTATGGTTCCTTGCAGGTTACTTGACTTTAAACATTTATAGTTTTAATGCACACCTGCTAATGTATATTGTAATCTTTTAGGTCGAGATGGTGCTACTGTAATTTAACACCGCTTTAAACTGTTTTCTGGTTTGTATGGAAATCCTTATCTGCAGAGTGCCTGGTAAATATACAACTGTCAAATAAGTGACGTATGAAGGACAACATTTCCCTCTGAAATTTTGTGAAAGCTGAAGTTGCACAAACTGGAAAACCTCCAGGTGTGCAAACAGCGCTCTCTCTGACTAACCAGGTAGCGATCCCTCTGTGTATCCGTTGATGCTGTATTTGACGTGGTTGTCTGAGGCATGGCCTGTTGGTTTGTACTTGCTCTCTTTCTCGTCAAAAACCCCAAAGAGGAACACGTACTCCTGGCTGACGCCGACCTGCCTCCCCGACTCATCCAGACTGCCTGCAGAGGGACACAATGGGGGACAGAGTTCATTTCGGTGCAGCAGCAGCAGAAATGTTGTAAACCAGGACACGTGTTCCTGCTTACCGGACTTGCAGATGAGTAAAGTACCAATGAGGCCTGAGTTGTAGTCTTCCACAACGTTTTGGTGGGAGACGTAGGTGTAGGTGAGACAGGTGGGGTCTCTCGGCTGTGGAGAAACATCGGACGTCACCTTCCAGTAGTAAACGTGTTCACTGTTAGGCTGCACCATGTCATCCTCTTTCTCTCTCTGTGATGTGTTGTCAAAGTAGTTTGCACCTGCACAAAAAAAAGACATTCAGTTTTGATAAGAGCAAAAAGACACAACCACTGCATTGTGGGTAAATAAATAAAGAGCCCAGGAGATAATGAACACTTAATGAAGAGTTTCCTGCAGGTTGAGTTGCTCTGACTTTAATATTAATAGCAAATTAAGGAGCACTTAGTGTTCATTTCCTACATCCACGATGGCACTAATGTCTTGTTGTTTCTCTCCATGTGAACGGACACAGGCAGTGGTTTCCTGAGGCTCAGCAATGCTTTGCTTCCCATTGGACTTCAGTACCGTTTGCTTTGATTATCTGCCTGTCCTGGTTAATATTTTAGAAAAAGACAAACAGGGTTGTTTGTTGTGTTGGCCAATCTTGTGTAATGATCAGAGTGAGTAACATCATGAGCACCCACGGTGACCCTAACAGCCGGACCGCGCTATACAGGGTTTCTGGTGTCTTCACGTTTTCCACAGCTGTCAGATTCATCTGCAGCTGGATTAACAGGCACCCACCTTCCGACTGTTTCCCGTAAGCGACTCCGTGTGGGTGGAGGCTAAGTGGTCCAGTCGCCATGTTCCTGAAAGTGACCACAAGTGTCTCCCCCTCCTCTGCCCGCAGCGTGGGTCCAAGAAGACCTGCAGAGAGAGACCGGCTCAAGTTCACTTGGACTCCACAGCACTCATCATCATAACACAAGTCAAGTCATTGTGACTCATCACTGTCTCTCTGTGCTCCACCATCGGCCCATATATTGTAATGTACACCAGTTCAACAAGCATGATATACATGTTCGGCCTCTCTGGTTTCTGCTTCATGAGTTACTTGCCTGGAAAGGACTTAATATGTAATTTTGGAGGAACATTCCTGGAAAACTAAATCATTGCTCAGTCGGTACAGTTGTTCAGAACCTGCTGATAGTTTAGTGTTTGTAAGAATTGAAGTAAGTGAACAATTCTTACAATTCTTTCTGGGAAATTCATCTGAAATTGTGCAGCTCTACACGTTGGTGACACATTATTTTAATAAAACAACCTAAACTGTCTAAGTGCTCAATCAGTTTCCTGACGAAGACCCCAATCCAGTAACCAGTAAGTCGACTAAATACAGACTTTGAATGTCTCCTTGTGCCTGAGGAACATTTTTGTTGTTGGGTACAGATACAGATATTCCCTCATTTGGTGTTTTAATGCCTGACGAGTTGCTCCAAAATCTCCCACAGGTGTTCAGTTGGGTGAAGCATTTACTCATTAACTCAGGTTTGTCCTTTAGTTTCTCACCCGTCTGCATCGAGTGTCTACTTTCTCTTTTATTTTGTGTTATTTCTGTGTACAATCTGAACTGAATCAGCAGGCAGTCACTTGAACACATCTTAATGTGACATTCAATGATCAGGGTGGATTCAGAGACAGGATGAGTGTTTCTTAGTAATTAAAGAAAGTCTGCATGTGTACGTATATCCTATAGAAGGTTTACCTAACCAGGAGGGATGAGTCTTAGCCTGTCTGAAGTCTTTCTCATATTCCCGAAAGACCACTTTCTTATAGGTGGGACCGAGCCTGAGGAATCGGGTAAAAACACACAACATCGTGAATCAGCGCACAAGAAAACCACATGGTGTACAAACTGTACCGCACATCCACAAGATATGCTCTTTAAGATATGACGGTATGAAGTCTTCTTTTGTGATGCAACTGTGTGTGTGTGTGTGTGCGTGTGCGTGTGTGTGTGTGTGTGTCATAGTAACGATGATACAGTGATAGGATGAAATCAAACAAGGACAGATTGTTTTTTTATAAAGCAAATATCAACTTCAGTAACAGCATTAGAGTGAAGACGTCTTAGATGAGCTTAGCAGGACAGAAGTCAAATAAATACATAAATAATAATGAGACACAGAAACTATAGAAGATAATAAAATCATCAAATATTGTAGGACTCTCATAATGAATTAATATAGAGTTTAACACCTAATTAATATCACACGTCCTCCGACCAGTATCCTACCTGTGTGTGTCATTGCCAGAGTAGTTCCAGTCTATCTCGACAGCAGCGATGTAATAGCGTCTTTCCTTGGATTGATCCTGGTCTGCTTTCACATGGAGGACGGTCAGAAGAACCAGGACCACCAGGAGACACCGAGCTCCAGCCCAGGCACGGAGCCTCATGTCTGGGATCAATCCTCCAGGCGATACTGGTCTGCTCTGCGAGTGAAGAAGGAGCTGTGATCTGACAGGCAGAGAGGTCCCACTCTGTGCTTTATCTGTCACTGAGACACACACACACACACACACACCAGTTTAAACATTATGTCCTGGGTCAATGAACTGTGTCGCTGCATTTTTTTTTCTCACTCTCTTGTAATTGTAACCCCGTGTTGTTGCTGTGAGTCACCCCTAAGGGGTGTGCTTATGTACCCATCTCCTCTGGAATAGAACGGTTGGGATGAGGGTTGATGATCATCCCATAAAAACAAGTCATAAATTAAGAGCAAAACATTTCAGTGTGTGTGTAATAGGTGGCGGGAACCCATCCCAAATGTAGTTTATTTATATATATGAAAAAAAGATGTAATCTCAGCGTGCATCATTGGTGAGCTTCTATCAAACTGGTGTAACAGATGATTTTAATAATGATACTCACTATTTCTACACTCAAGTGCCTCTCCACCAGTAATCTGGAGTCTGTAGTACATGGTTGCATCACTCATTCAGCCTTATCTCCATCTTATAAATCCATCAGAAAGACTCCCAACTGGTACCAAGAAGAGACAGTACATCTTCCCTGTGCTGAGTGAAATACAGACATCTGGATTTGTTTTTAAAGCCCTACGTGGACTTGCAGGGTAAAAGTGTGTGGTATATATATTGTTGATATAAGATTCAAATATGTTTTATTCTCCATTGTTTGATATTGCTTTTTAGCTATATGTTATTATATAAAGTTAAGTTTTGTTTTACTCTGCTTAATAATGAGGAAGTTATTATTAAATGTCAAATGTGCTTCGTAGACAGGAAGAGGCCTTGTATTACTAGAAAAGGGTGTATGCACATGCTAAACAGGAACCAAATGCATACATTAGTCATACACAGTCATGTCTCAACCCCCCCCCCCTACTGTAAATCAGAGTATGTGACGTGAGTAGGAAGAAAGGAAGAACATTTCTAAGTTAATTAGAGTAGTAACTATAGCTGTCATTTGAATATGGTGGAGTAGCAAGTATAACATTTCTTAATAATCTTTATAAATGTACTTTCCACCTCTGTCTCTGATTTTGTATCTTGTGGTTTGTGAGTGGTTTGATTCTTTGAGTCTTTTTCTGCTTTTGTTTAGGTGAGCTCACTAAGACAAATTCTTACTGATTTGGAAATAAAGTACTGAATCTTGAACAATAAATAAATAAATAAACCCCATTATAACAAATACAAAACCCACAACTGCATAAAGAGAAAACACCACAATACAGAAAGTAAAATGCCGACATTTAAACAAAGTATAGTTTTAGTAATATGTCTGATGAGACGTCTTGTTGTTTTCCATCATGGTTCTATGCACTTTATGTAAAGCTCTAAACTGGTGGCTCTGGATAAAAGCGTCTGCTGAATGCCGTAATGTAATGTAATGTAATGTGATGTAATTTGAGAAGCTGTAAACATCACACATTAAAATGTTTTTGCTTGATAAATAACGTAAATGATTTTTTCGCTTATCAAACTGCCGATGATCCATTTTCTGTCAAATAACAAATTAATTCATATCAGATCATGTGACCACTATAAAGATTTATGTGCAATTTGATGAATACTATCATTTGTCTCCTGACTTAAAAGTTTTTTGGATTTCTTTGCTGTTTGTGGAGTATTCATTTATTATTTAAAGGATCAGTTCACCCAACAAACAAAATAACAAAACATTCCTATCTGCTGTTGTTAATGTGCCAATACTGACTGAAGTCATGGCGGGCCCCTTTCAGCACCACGACATCTCCTGGCCTCACATTACCTTACATAAAAATATCCCAGTAAGTTCCACATACAGTAATTATGTTTACAGGTTATAAAGTGAAACTACACCCTCAAATTCAGCTAGACTTTCGTCCCAGCAAAGTTTAAAAAAACATGCAACGAGACAGGGAACAACAACTGCAGGAGGAGTGGTTTTTATATAGATTTCATGACGTAGCGAAGTCCCAACCGCTCCACTCTATGTCAGCATTGGCTTTGGCTCATCACTGTACAGTCATATCAGTTAGTTTACAGCTCAAAAAACATTTAAGTTTTTGGTTTAGGATCTGGAAATTGTATCTGCAGTTATGTTGAGTTGGGATATCAGCATCAATATTAGGAGAAACATTTTTCTCACCCCAGTGGTACATTATCAATCCAGGCAAATCAATATAGTTTTATGTGCCAAGAATTTGAGGTATTTTCCTCTGAAACTTCTATTTCCAACCCAATACAAGCCTCAAAGCTATGAAAAATATATAATTTAGAAAATTCAGTGTCAACTGCTTTCATAAGGACTATTTTTGTGCAACAAAGTATTTCATCTGTCACTGTCGTCTCCATTGTATCACTGTGGAAGCAGAAATCTCAGAGACGGATATACACATAAAACCACAGCTGTACTTCGGGTAATATGACTTTTTAACTGTGGCAGTGTTGGTGCTATGTCACAGGACTGCACACTGCAACGTTACTGATGAAATAATGTTTTCTGTAGAAAAAGATAAAACCTTAAGAACAGAAGATGTCGTTGTGGATCTGAACTCCGCAATAAACTGTGAATACGGCCCTTCTTGGCTACTAATGGCACATTATGCTAAATGAGCAGCAGAGGGAGAGACGCTGGGGGAAAATGTCCACAGAGATGGAAGATGAAGCAGGAAAAGCCCACTTCAGTGAGTGTAAGATCATTCCACTTCAAAAGACAAGGAGACTTAATGTTGCCATATAGGCAACTTTCCCCCTGTTATGGACAGCTGAGTGCTCTTATTTTGAACCCTTTTAAAGCTCAAAGCTGTAACAGTTCGCTCTCGTTCTGCGTTTGAGTTTAACGTTTGCGGTTCTGTGTGGAGGAACAGTTTGGTTTATCTGATATCCTGTTGTCATGTCATATATGAGCTCACCTGTAACGTATTTTAAATAGCAAGGGGAAACACTTTAAATACATTTACTCAAGTCCGGTACGCAGTTTTTGAGCTACTTGTATTTCCATTTTATGTGTATGGTGACTTTTTCATTCGACGTCTGTAGTTATTATTTAATTACAGCATATGGTAAGCTTGTAAAATATGATGCATTATATTAGGCTCTTAAAATCCAGCTGCACCTCAACTGGATCTAACAGTAAAATGCTGCTCATACATTAATGCCTCATTATTAATAATATAATAAAACTACCTTTGAGAGTAATTTGACTTTGGATAGGTTGGTACATTTGGCTAATCACACATTTTCGAGTGCAGGACTTTTCATTCTAATCATGTATGTTGCGTTGTTGTATTACTGCGTCAGTATTGGGTCTTTCTGTGTCTACACCCATTGATTTTAACCAGATTATAACACGTTTTGGGTGCTATGAGACTACTAAGCCTACACAATGTAGGTACACCTGTGTATTGGCTGTGTTTGAAGCAGAACAACATTTGATAAATAGTTTGACATATATTACTGACATAATCATTATCTCTTGGTTGTCTTGGATTAGGTTGTCTGCATATTCTACTTCCTAACGAAGACAGCTGTAGGGTTTATTGGTGTTGGGAAGAAACACAAGCTTATTTTGAGGAAGCGCACACTGTACAGAATGTAGTTGAGGCAATATTTGTTACAGAAAAGAACATTGGCTGCCTGAAAACTTTACTAAACTATATATTGTTTTTGTCTTCAGCTCAACACTCTTATGAGATTCCCGTCTGTGTAGAGTTGGGTTAGGGTTTTGTTGGCCACATTATTTCCAGACTGTGCTTCACCTTTGCCAGCACAGCTAAACTAATTCAAGACTTGCTAGAATTGCAACTGTTGTGTAAAGCAACGCGCAATATTTAGTTTGTTTGCCCCAGAGGTCTTCTCTTTATTTGGATACATAATTTAAAAACCTTCTCGACATTTTGAGTAAAACATCACATTGTTAAGTTTGAATGTGCATCCTGCTGCGCTGGCTTTATCTACTCATGTGCTTGAATAATGTTTTTACAATCTGAAAATTACATTTTCATTCTTAGTGGCATTCACAAAATACAGCAGGTTCACATTCCGACGACAGCTTCAATAATTGATAGACACAAAGGTGACACAAGCAGCAGGTAAAACCACTCTAAATAATACATTGGCATAACAATCAGCCAAACTTGTAACAAATGACAAATGTCGTGACTTCACTGGCAGTATGTTGAGTAGTTGTATTTGGCTTTTGTCCCGCTACAATGTGAGTGATGCTCAGTGTTGAATCACTGCCTTCAGTCTGCTCTGTGACAGCTGGAAACTAAACCTCCGTAGCACATGACTTTCACACAAATGTGACGCACTGGGCGACAGTTAAAGCTCCTCTCTTTGAGCTTTTGGTACAAAGAGTCTTTCCCTAAAAAATATTGTGATTGTGGGTTTGAACCTCTCTCAAAAGAAGTCAAAATGAGGAGCCAAATCAAACACTGGAGGTAAAAGGGAATCGTTAAAGCATAGATGAATCATGAGAGGAAGTGCAGTGGAGTGAAATACCCCCAACAGCTACACTATTGTCATACTGTCATACTACATTTTCATTTTATTTTAATGGCCAAAATGGCTCATAAAAGATACAAAACACAAAGTATAGTACATAAGTGCAGAACGGCGTCATACCACAGTCTTTTGTATCGCCTTAAGGTTGTGTAAAGTTATCACTTACAAATGTAAATCCTTCTTTAAACTTGTCTGCGTTGAGCTAAACTTCATGGCCCTGCTTCAGGCTCGCACTTTTTCTGTCTCTGTTCATTTGTCTTCCCATGAGCAAGGTTATATATATCTGTATATATATATATATATATATGTATATACCCATTACCTTCAGCACATGTACGGTTCTAGCAACTTATGGCTACCTTTCATTATATTAAGGTTTATGTCAATGCTAACAAACAATTTTATGTTTTTCTTTGTAATTTGAAGGTCATTAGATTTGTATGCGTGTGTTCTTTTACATTCAAACTCTGTTACATTCATCTCAATAAATCAAACACTTTTTTAAGTAGAAAGAGTACAAAGCTGCACTGACACTTTCAGGCATGTCACATTGAGTAAAAAGCACATTCAAGCCAATGAATCTGACCAAAGTAAAATGAGTAAAGACAAAGTCAGGAAAACAATGCACTGCAAACAGCAAGAAAAACAAGTTCACCTAGAGTTTATGAATAAGATTCTGGCTGTCCTTTAGCAGAAGATGAATGTATCTGCAGGGGCTGACAGAGAGTTGCTGCCGTTGGAGGTTGACAACCATTATGTGTTACTCACAGTAATGCACCTGGAGTTGCTAATAGCTCAGTTACGTGAAAATGGAGTCAACATTTGAAGAAAATGGACCTTCGGTAGAATCTGCACATTGCAAAGAAATTCCTTTCCTACGGTCTGAATTAATGATGAGTTTCTGTTGGATTCTCAGGATCTCCTCAGTTTGGTTTTTCATTTTTTTTAAAGTTTAGGTTATAAAAGTAACTGCACAAACTTCAACAACAGATGCTGGCATTCAAGGTGAACTCGATTAAAACACGCTGGGTGCCTGACTACAACTGATTATGTTGTTCCTGAAGTCGAAAGCAAACATCATGTTGAGACCCCTCCTCTCCGCTCTGTTAATAAACATGATATTCAGGCTTTGCATCACGGTGCTCACTGAACCAGCTAAGCACTTGACGGCAACATCGACGCATCTGTGAGTGTATGAATATACAGTCTGGATTCATGCCTGGAGTGATCAACTCCTTCCTCTGATAAAGTCTGCGTCAGTGCTAAGCGTGCTGTACGTACGGCCCATTCTTCCACTCATTCAGCCAGGCAGGAAGTCAGTCAGTATCAGTCAGTCGGAGCTGGCATTAAGATTTCCCCTCACAGCGGCTGAACACAGACCGGAGGTCAGATCCACTATCGCCGAGGCAGTCTCCATTCTCCGATGCTTACGCCTCACATCCTCCGTGTCGCAGCGGAGCTCCGTGTGCGCCCAACAGATTCCAGCTGCCCAGACACTCGTGACCTGCACCACCTCACATAATCAACGTGGTAAGACACCAGGGCAGAGAGTTCGTTCAAGAGGCAGACCCACAATTATTTGTGGCATTTGTCTAACCTTTCACAGGGAATTCAAGTGAGTGGCTGCCCGCACTACCTGAGTGGATGCTGTTGCAATCATCAGTGTCTCTAAGCAGTTAAAGTTCAGTGCATCTTACACTGCGACAAATGTCTTTACCCCAAGGTAATTCAGTTTGAGTCTTAATTTCAAATAGTTTCTATAATCTGCTGATAGGGAGATATTTTTTCAGCATCTTCAAGTGCTGCTCCAGTGTTTACTTTATATTGCACCTGTGAAACTGATGAAACTGTTGAAATCTAAGAGTGAAGGTAAAAACCCCACAGACACAATTCAGAAGATTATAAATCAGATTTGAGAACAAATCACAAGCATAAATGTCTTCCTACGGTCAACATTTTCAGTGTTAACTGTGGCAAGGCAATGGAAAGAAAGCCTGCATGTAATTCCATTCAAAAAGTGGGAAGGATTAGAGCTCTTCAGGTTGACGTTGCGCCTGAGCACACAGGGTCAATGAAAGCCTCTCCTTCCTTTTGAGAAAAAATGACTTCATTTAAATGACTTGTACAGTATGAATGGATACAAAAGTATGAGTCATGTTATTTATGAGTCTAGTCATTTTTTGCTGGGAAAGATGAAGTACACAGGCCCTTATTTAGCGACAGCCTGATTTATACCAACATTCACAGCTGGGATCGGCCCAGTCTTACTGCAGCTACACAGCACAGCCACGTACGTCCAAAAAGTGCAAATACTGCAGTTGGTCAGAGCGGGTGCGATTCTACTCGATGTGTAAATGTTCACTGAATCATGTCTCAGGCTCTTTGCTCCACTCTACCCGGGCTGCTTTATTTGGAGTTTTGTTTAAGTTTTTCTTTGCAGGACGTTTTTCTGAAACGTGGATTTCATGTGAATTTATGTAAATGCCTATAATAATTACTTTCATCATCTTTCAAGATTCAACAGCCAAACATTTTTTTGTTTTTGCTAATACAGAACAAAGTACACATGTACAAATAGACTGCACGTGCTAGTCACACAGAAAATGTAGTTTTTATATTTCTCAATTTAAACATAAACCTCAAAAGGTTTCTCCCACCTTGAATGACTAGTGTTGACCTCCAGCTTGTGCTCCAATGAACACCATTGGCTGTGTTGTGGGTAGGAAGCCAGTGAGGGATCATGACTTTATTAATAGCTCAAAGGGACCCAGCCCACTAAAAAAAGACAAAAGAATAAAATGCTATTCAATCTAATTTATTAACAGCAGTTCTACTTGCAGCTTCTGACAGAAAAGAAAACCTCTATCCTCTCCCAGGAGTCTTCTTGTCAATGTCAAAACTGACTCCCGTCATGTCATTTGGTTTTACAAATAAATCAAAATACTGATCCCTAACAAATAGTTGGCAACTGTGGTCTATTTCTGTATATGGTATATCTAGCTATATTTTTCCACCGAGAATATATGTATATAGATTTCTACCCCTGGAAACAGATGTGTTTCTGAATTTTAAACTTGACTGGACTGTTTTACAGAATCATGTAACCACAGAACACATTGCGTAATGAGGAACTTTCTTCTTCACACGTCTCTTTAAGACAAACGTTGAGGATCGAGGGACAGCCAGAAGCAGTGCCCCCTGCAGACAGTCAGCCTGAATGTGTTTCTTAATGACATAAGGTGGTAACTATTTTCTGTTGTGGGGATGTAATATGATACTGTGATATCTGTGATATCATCAGCACAACAGTTTTTGACAGTGCAGAGATAGTTTTACTGACTCGCGTACTTTTTTTCAATCTGTCAGTGGAAATGAATTCATTCCAATTAACAGTGGTTCGCAGAGTGCTCTGGTAACAAGCGGAGGCTCATAGTGGGAGACTCGCCCCTCAGTGACCCTTAATGAGCCAGCAGCCTCCTGCCAGAGGAAGCCCGAGCTGCTGTACTTGTAATGAGCTGCTGTTTTGCTACAGGCCTTTCAGATGAGCCATGGAGCTGTCATTCGCACCGCAGTACATGAACGACTTCGGCACATGATGCAATTCTTAGGCGAGTTTAAGGACAATGCGTACCCGTGGTAATTACTGGTGTTACTGCAATTTCAGTTCATAAAGTAAAATTGTTTCAGGTTTTCTTTTCATTCTCTGGATATCAGTCTGGAAAGAAGCTGTTTTCACTTTATGTCAAAAGAGATCTGAAACTCTGCAAAGTGCTTCTCTTCTTGAGGGGTTGCTGTTCAGATGTCTTGCACAGAACTGGAGTCAGCCAATGACTGGGGATAGGCCTGAGGCAACTTATGTTATTTTTGTGGGATGCATGAAGTTGCAACTAATGAACATTTTCATCATTGGTTAGCTTATCGGATGTTTCTTCAATTAAACATTTACTTATTTTGTCTGTAAGATGTCATAAAATAGAGAGGAGGACACTCAGAAGATCTGAGAGCCCAGCTGACGTTTCCAGATTGTCTGATTTGTCAAACCAAATGTCCAAAACCCAAATGTTTGGACTTCTAATGACACAAAACAGAGAAAAGCAGCACATCCTCATTTTTGCACAGCGATTTGTACATGTAGTGTTTAAAATAACTTAAAATGATGTTTTGTCACCCTGACATTAACTATTAGTTAACATGCTAATAAAGTCACATTACTTAGATTGGAATTGGGACCTCACGTCACATGTATTCATTTAGCAAAGCTTTCATTTAAAGAAGGCCTCCTGCTGCTTATCTTTCTTCAATGAAGCTCTAATGTGCTTAGTTAAAGATCTGGACTCTTCCCTCAGATTTCTGCCTGGTTGCTGGGTCGGAGAGAAATTGGTTGCATGCACTCTGAGTGTGACTTATTGCATTCGTGATGTTATCAGACACACAGCCCCACATGCCGTGACGCCTGTGCGGAGAGAGAGAGGCTGTAATGTGCAGAAAGTTCTGACTTTCCATAACTCCATCTCGGTAATGCACTGCGCAGAGCTCGGTAACAACCAGAACAAGCGTGCTGGTAGTGATCCGTCTCACCACGTGGCCTTACCTGTGAGTCCTGCAGCATCCATCACCTCCACTCGCTGTCAAACCAGCATCGACACTCACCTCCACACTGCGGGGGTCCAAACGCAGGTGTCAGCGGGGGATGTGTGGAGAGGTGGGCTGCTTCTGTCTCTCTTGTCTCCTGGCGGTTAGATTGGCTGGGGCACCGGCTCCGACGCGCTTCGCGATCCCGAACGACAGTGTCCAGGCAGGCGGGCAGGCACCGCTGGAAATGTCTGCAGCGGCCGATGCACCTCCGCGCGATTTGTTCCCCCCCCTTCTCTCGCCTTTTGATTTATTCTTTGCCTTCAGCTCTCATAAACAACAAACTTTAAGAATTTCATGGGCCATTTCTAGCTGTCGAAATTGCTGCCACATCCCCAAGGTACCGTGACTCTTGACGCTGCGCTCCGGTCTGCTCTCTCCTCCGCCGCTCCTCCCGGCAGCAGGCGGACAGGAGGGCGGTGCGACTGGATTCGTGCGCCCCAACGGTGCATGCGTGGCACGGACGGTCAGATCCCTGGATTCACCTGTCATCACAAGACAAAGTGCATCCTATTTAAAATACAATCGAAGATGAGACGGGCTCAAAGGCTGTAACCGTCAAACCCAGGGGTGCTGATAAGATTTGGGGGGAGGCCATTGCTTCACAAACAGGGGCACACATTTGTCCAAGGTTGCACTCTGGGAGGAGATAAAGAAAGGGAAAAAAAGCAATTATCTTAGAAACGATGTAGATGTTGGAGGAAGTCACTGACACATTCTGTAAAGTATGAGCATAGCTGCCCAAACTTTTATGACAAAACAATCAATCCAGACCTAATAGAGGTGGAGGAGGGCTTAATAGAGGTTTCATACCGCGGAGCCTTTCAGAGACCTCTGTTGCCTTTCTGTACTGTTGAAAGGGAGATAACAGGGAGAGGGAAACTGAACCAGCCTTCATTTTGACAGGGACCTCTCCGAGACCCTGGACCCAAGATTAGGAAGCCCCGTCCTCAATCGTTTTTTCTTTTAGTTTCATTATTCTATTCTGAGAAGGAGACAGTTGAAAAAGGAAAAGTAATAAAGGTGATACAAAACCAGTGGTGCAAGGAAGTTATGTATGTTTAGGTTTCCTGTGTTATGCTAGTTTATACACCACTAAAAGGCCATTCGTTTATTTTATTTCCAAAGTTGCTAGTTAGCCTTCTTTGCAGGAAAAGATTTTACATTTACAAACTTCTTAATCAATTCATATAACATGACAAATGCAAAATGAACTCCACCTGGAGCAGTTACTGTGCAGCATTAACATGCTGCTGTCACTTGGATGCATCCTTCATTATTATCCATTAATGTATAAATGCACATTCTGAAAAAGACCCATTCTGTATAATTAAAGAAAGTACTTCTAAGTAAGAAGTACTTTTCGTGTAAGTACATTTTGCTGTTCATGCTTTGATATTTTTGCAATAAAAACACTCAACCATGAGCTGAAAGAGGCTACAGCGCTCTGTAGGGCTGAGGTGAACAATAATCATCTGTGGCTTTGTCACCACGAGCAAACCCCCCTTTCACATGACACATAGAAATATGAATTAGTGCAGCTTTAAGCAAAAACTCTCAATGGAATTTCACTTTTAATTTAGTATTTTACATTGAGGTATTTTCACTTTTCCTAAAGTAAAGGTTCCGATTAATTCTTACACCATGGCACCAAACACTGTTCTCCCTGATCTCATGCAAGGATTTCACATTGTGAACTCACCTTTCACAGGTTTAGCGGCTCTGAGATATATGTAGAAAAATGCGCAATGTCTCATATGTATCACCGCAGAATTAAGCCTCCATAAGTTGTACTTTGATATTGGGAGCATGAAAACCAAGACATTAATCAGTGGAGAAAGATTACAATGTCAGTGTCTGCGTCTAATCACAAGTATCCATGGTGGGCCTATTAAGTCAAGCTTATTAAAACATTTTAGTGAAAATGACATGTAACCAATGAGCACAGTCACACAGAGAGCATACCGTGGATAACCGCTCATGCTCCAGTTGAGGTCATATTTGGGCTAAGCTGTTTATATGCATATTCATGTCCTAATCACAAATACCCCAGCATACATAATTAAGGTGAATACTTTGGATTTAATACTTTGGATTATGGAAAGAGAACTCAGTTCGACCACAAAAAATTACATTAAATCGGATACCCTGGGTAATACAGACCTATCCCACCACAGAACCGTGATGGGAGCTTATACCAGATGGGAAATGGTGTTTTTATGCCCCAGATGAAAACGTTGAGCTTCCTGAATAATATCAGGATAAAAATGTGCATAAAAACGCCTTCATTAAAAAACGTAGCAGTGTGTCATTCTTGAAGCGAACATTTCTTTGAGGTATTTATGAAACACAAAGCAAGTCAGGCACTGTTGCACACTGTTGTCCATTACATTTAGTTTCATAAATCACATCAGGGCTGCCAGTGGTGGAGAATTGTGGAAAGTTTAGCTTGGTGACAGTGAAGGCCTAAACATGTGAGTTCATACAGTCACAATCCTGCTCATTCTCAGGGGATATCTGGTGGAGGGAGGGGACATTTACTCAATAACTGCACTTCAGCACACTTTACTCTTAGTAGACCTATTTTCATTTCATTACACAATCATTTTACTCAAAATATCAGACAGAGATGTTGCACTTTTAGTTGCATATGATGATTGCAGCTGCCACTTTGCAGTATAGGGTTTAAGCTAACTAACCCACCCAATGAGATGAAAGTGTCACAGCACCAAAGATGAAGCACAAAACTAGTCAACAAAATATGTACACATCTATAAAAAATGAAGTATGAAATAGAAATCGAGGCTCTTTTTTGTTAACTTCAGCTTGTAAGCGTGGGTAATGATAGCAACAGTAATAATAGGTGAAACGGATCTAAGCGTTGGTTAAAGTGACTAAACATACTTTAAGCTTGCATTCACTTTTGGACATTTATAACATTTGCAATGTAACAAGATGTAAACACAAGATCCACCAGACACAAAGCAACATTATTATTATTATTATTATTATTATTATTATAGGTGTTTCTGGCCACCTGACACATGTACGTCCAATAGTCACTCGCTCTTACGCTCTGTTTTGGTCTCCTGAGGGAAAAATCCGTCTCTTTAGCTGCTCCACTTTGTTCAACAGCTAGTCGCTATCTGTGTGTGTCTCCTGTCTGGTGCTGGACAGATAGCGAGCACTGGGTTCCTCTTCTAGCTTTGCACCTGGAAATAGTTTGCCTGCTGCATCTGATCAGTGCGAGTGGCCCAGAGCAGTAGGGTTGTGGGCCGTAAAACCGCAACAATAAACTGAAAGTCTGCAGAGCTGAGCAGGACTGGAGTCGGGTGATAATTCTCTGTAGGTTTGTCACAATGATTGACTGCTTTCACATACAAGTAGTCATGTGATCCATTGTTAATATAGAAATATGAAATGATATCTGCTTTAAGAAATTAATTATGATTAGAACACAGTTTCTCTTTTCACTTTAAGAAAGTATATAATGATAGGAAGTATGTGCACAATGATCTGCAGCGCCTTTATTAGGTGAGCAATGATTTTTATGTCTGTGTATGTGGGGGGGGG
>JAVQJD010051133.1:0-14040 GCA_036023655.1 Nannoperca australis
TACTGTATATTTTGCTTTTATTTAAATCTTTTTTATTTTTCTGTATATGTATATAGTGCTATTGTTGGCCCCACGCACCAAAACAAGTTCCTTGTATGTGAACACATACTTGGCAATAAACCATTCTGATTCTGATTCTGATCTATTTCCTTCCACTTGCTATTTGTATTATAGATGCGACTCAAATAATTGATATTAAAACACATTAGAATCACTTCCGGGGTCTGTTTCATTTGAAGGAGTTCTGCAGGATTCCGGCAGGTTTGTGTATATATATATTTCATTTCTATTAAATCAGTGGAGGTGGAGCTTGTATTCTGAAATCCTGTAGCGGAAGTGTTTCCCGTATTATTGGACGGTAAACTGCCGGTCGCAGGTCGCGGGCAGGTTCGGTAACAGTGGACTCAGTCGGTAGATTTAACGCGAGTTTGTTATAAACGGTTTGCTCTTCGTTTCTTTTCCCGCGTTGACTTTAAAATGGCGGCTGTTTCAGCGGATAACGGTGAGTGTTCAGAACCGGAGCTAAGCTAGCTGACGCATGTAGGAACAGCGCTAGCAGGCTAACTGTTAGCGTTAGCAGTTTAACAGCGGTTCTCTGACACCGCACTCATCGTTCATGATTGTTGTAGTTAATAATTCACATTTAATCGATAACAGCGCTAACATTGATTATTCTGTGTCGTTACTCAGTTTGGTAAAGATTCGATAATCACGATGAGCTGCTAGCTTGCTAGCTACCGCCGGATGTCGGCAGTGATTAAAACAATAAAGATGAAGTCTGTTAAACACGTGTGAAGACTAATGGGCATTTCCTTTGATTAGGCTGACGATTCTGTTCTTGATTCATCGATTGAACGTTGTCCCGGTGCCCAGTCCACATATTCAAATGTCTCCTCCGTCCAAAGCCAGCAACTATTCGCATTGTAGAGGCAGGAAACAATAACAATAGATCAATCGACTGATCGATCAATTGACTAATGGTTTCAGTTCCAGTTTTCTATAATAAATAACTTAACGTGGGGTGTAAATAAAAACGTGTTATTGATGAGTATTTCTTTTTTTGTCATAGTGACGGAGCTGTAAAAAAAAACCAGACTCTTTCTGACAGAACCACACGGAGAACTTGATCATGTGCTAAAATATCGATTTGAAAAGAATTAATCACATCCGGCAGAGCGTATTGATCACTTGCAGTCAGATTAAACTGATTAGCTGACATCTGATCAATAATCAATAAGTGCAAATAATCATTAGCTGCAGCTTGACAACAGGCCCGAACTTGTTATTGATCAACGGAACAATCTCAGACTGATTTTTCTGTTTTATTTTTCAGGTTTCAGCAGCCAGGAGCCCTGAGACCGACAGACAGACGGTAAACGGGTCCAGAACCGGGCGGTACCGGGTCTCAGGGTGGCTGTGGTATCGTCCTGTTGGAGGAGCAGGCTGATGGAGAGCGACTGCCGGATCCCCGTGGCGTGCTGCCGGCCGCGAGTCCTCGTTCTCCACGCCCTGTTCTGGGGCCTCGTCTCCCTCAGGTCAGTGTGGGGTCAGGGGTCAGGGGTCAGCGTGGGGTCAGGGGGGCAGAGGGGACTGATGGTGGAATGTTTTGTGTTGCAGGGTGTTCGGAGCGGCTCTGCTGAGTGACGACAAGACAACAGGTAAACGGCTGCAGTAACGAATCCTGGGAGAATAAAAGAGAATAATTGAATGTCTGTGACCTCTGACCCTCTTCTTCTACAGCTGTGAAAGCGGTGGTCGCCCCCTGCTGGCTGCTGGAGGAGTTCGTTGTTACGACAGAGTGTTCGCAGTGTAACGCCTTCCAGGCTGTAAGTACATTTAAAGAACCCACCCTTGAACACCTTGAGAGTTTTGAAATCGGCTGGTGGTTACCATGACCTGCAGGCGCATCGTGGTGATGTAATCCGCCGACTGTAGGGGCCCGGCGGTGATGAGGGTGTTTGTTGTTTCAGAGGTCGTGGTCGTCCTGCGGACCGACAGGGTACGTGGAGAGAGTCAACTGCACCAGATCCAACCGAGACGAGTACAAGAGGTCAGACTGGCAGTGTTAGCAGGAAGCTAGTAGTTAGCTAACAGTGGGGGGGGGGCGCGACAGGATGTGAGATAAATAAGGATTGTCGTTATTAAATCAGATCTATCGCAATCAATAAGGAAGCTATTTGGAATTGGCTACTGAACATTCATTGCACTCGTTATCAGCCGATAATCAATATTACATGTTGAAACATCAGTTTTACCTCTCAGGCTGCAGAGACTATAAGTAGCCAACATCTCTCTGTCCCCCCCCCCCAGCTGTCGCTCCGCGGTGACGGAGGAGCATCTCTTCTGGAAGTTCGAGGCGGCCATGTTGGCTCTGACAGCTCTCTTCGCCGTCGTGGTGGTCGTCCGACAGCGCTGGCTCGACCGCCTCGCCTCTGAGAAGGTCCGCCGCCAGATCGAGTCCATCTAGGACACCTGGACCAGGACCGAGACAGTGTGGTTTTTATCCCACCACACTATTTTAATGACGTGGAGTTTAAAGTGATCCAGACTGAGATCCATCAGGGATCAGGACTCAACACAAACCTTCAGTCTGGAATAAACTTACTTTAATGCTGAAAGACCAGAGCCAATCAGAGTTCAGCTCCGGCTGGTTGACCAACGTTTACTTCCAAAAGAATCAACTTCTGAATTTAGTCTCAAACCAGGTCAGAACTGGATCCCAGTGGTCCAGGTTCTGACAATTATGTTCCAAATGAAAATAAGTTCAACTTGACTTTCAGTTGTGTATTAATGGATGGATTACTGTCCGGGGGGGGGACTGGAGGACCAGAACCAGAAGGAGATGTGAACTATTGTTTCTTTAAAATGTTTGGTTCTGCAGCGGACAGTCAAACGTCTGAGTGTCTTTGAAGGCAGCAGCAGGTGGACTGACTGTAATAAAGTTAAAACCAATCAGACTGTTCTTTCACATTAATGATCAACATCTTTATTGAAGTAAAACATACAAACCACCAAAGGAACCAGGTTCTCTGTGAATGTGAAGGAACCCATTTCTGTCAACATCAAACTGACTTCAGAAACAGAACTTTTTGATTTTATTATCGATACTTCTTGACTGAAACATCTGATTTCGAGCTGAGGAGAACCTTCTGCGAGAACTTGCTAAGTCTTCTGTTGCTGAGTCACTGAGCCATTCATAAAACTTTGGACATCTGAGGTTCTGATTGGTCGACTAAGTAAAATGATGACACGTGTTCAGCTGGAACAAATGGGCTTAGAGCCACAGACAGGAAGTGAGACGCACTAACAGTCGGGGTTCTGGTTTAAAAAAGTATCTGTAATTATCAGTTATTATGAAGTTGTTTTCTTCATCAGAAACAAGTGCAGAGAATAAATGATTTTAAAAGTCCCCTGGGTCCTGATTGGCTGGATGAACAGTGATGTCACCAGTCCAACACAAATCAGTGAGTCTATAAAAACAAAAGCCGTCTGTCGTCTCATTGGCTGCGAAACAGCTGTCAGTTGATTGGTTCGTAGGTTGTTGAGGCTGCCGCCCTCTTGCGGACGCAGACGAAGACTCCGCCCAGCAGCAGGAGGATCATGGGAGTTCCCAGGCCGACCGCCATCATGGAGAGAACCAATGGCGAGAAGGAGTCAACGGGAGGAGAGCCAGAGCCCACCAACAGCGTCCTGAAGAAAACCCACAAGTTATTATTACATTACATTTAGACTCTGGGGTCCCACAGAGAGAGGTCCCTGTGAACCCACGACCCTGGGATTAAGAGACTCATGCTCTACCGACTGAGCTAAGATTAGATCTTTCAAGTGAAACTGACCAGCTGAGGAACTGTGTGCTGTTGTAGAACGGTTCTCCTGCGAGGCCGAAGCTCACGTTCAGTCCAAATACTTCTGGTTCTGCGTAGAACGCTCTGATCAGACCTGACGCCGCTGCTGTCTCCTCGCCACTCTCAGGCCGCGGGTCAGAGTGATGGCACGGCGTGGCGTCCTCCAGAGCTGGAGCAGACTGACGGTACGCAACCGGCTTCCACTGAGCGAAACCCCGAACACCAAAGCTGCCGTTCACCGACGAAACCCACTGAGACACCTGAGAGGTCAAAGGGCAACGTGTTAGCATCACGTCACATGGCAGCAGTAGTTTTCTACAAAGATGAAAGTAAAAAGTTTGTCAGCAGGTTAGCTTTCTGTTGATTGAAATATTGATCACCTTGAATATTGATGGCGTGAACTCGTCATCAATTGATCGATGAACCTCCACTCTGCTCAAAGGATAAGCCCCGCCCACTGCCTGCATCTCCAATAGGAACCTAGAACGACTTGCCCGTGGCAACACGCCATGAAGCCACAACCCCAACTGGGAGGAGTTAGCCGAGTGAAGGAGGCGGGGCCACGACTGACCACGCCCCTCTGAATCAAACACTGACAGCTGGAAGGAAGAAAAAAAATAAGATAAAAACTGAAAGAATAAACACGACATCGCAGCTGGGTCACATGACAGGTCAGGTCACGTGCGACCCTGGTGTCACCATGACGACAGACCGGACCTGCAGGCAGAGCGATCCGCTGGTGAAGGTGGCGGCGGCGCCGCAGAGCAGAGCGGTCGGACCCGACAGGTTGAGACGAGACCAGCGGAAGTCCTGCAGCTCGTATGGAGGGAAAAGGTCAGAGGTCGGCTCGGCCGTGTCGTTCACGTCGTCGTACTCCAACAACTGAGACACAAAAACACTTCCTCTTATTACACTTGTTCTGTTTCTATGGTGACGACAGTCGGTGGCTCCGCCCTGTTAGTGACATCAGATTCCCATTACGTCCACCTATAAAACGGATTACGTCATAATTCTTCCTTAAGTCTTACCTGGGAGTTGTGTCCAATCAGCAGCATTTAGTTGCTTTACTGAAAGGACCACAGAGACCAGGATGCATTGCTCCACCCGTCAGACAAGAGTAGAAACTAAAGCTACACGTTACAGACTGCTAGCTTTCAACAGCACTGACCTGTTAGCTAAACAGTAACTAAGAGCTCAACGTGATAACGTTACTGAAACACTTTAAACTGCGATATGTCACATCTGTTTTATGTCTATGCTCTCTATTCTGCATCATAGAACCACAGTTACACAACACACAAAGTTACTAATGATTTAAGGTGGACAGAGTCGGGAGTTAAGGTGGATGTTTCTGACCCTGGTGAAGACAATGGCGCCGCTGTACAGGATGCTGCTCTCTGGCTCCACCTTCAGGCTGCCGCTGTGGTTACGAGCCACAAACTCAGTCCAGTTCACCTGAGAGAAATACAAGAACATCACACCTGAGACCCGAACCACGCAGCAGGTAACTTCAGGTGTAACTCTGGTTCTCAGCACCACGACGGTGGTAAGTCACCATGGTAACTGATGCTGCAGGCCACCTGACCAATCAGGTGTTTTCTAAAATGACGTCAGCAGTAGAAAAGCAGTGGATGGCGAGAGGAACTCGGTTTCTATGAGTTTCTAACTTCTGTGCCAAACATTTGATTTTGTGTCCCGGCGTCCTCACAACACGTGACGTCTTGTGTCTGCACATCACACCTGAACAGGTTAATGATGTCACCGCATCTGTGACATCATCAGCTGCAGAAAACACGAAGAACACCGACCTGAACAGTAGAAGAAGAAACGTTGGTGTGGACGAGCAGCAGCGTCGGCGCCCCCTGGCTGCAGAACAGGAAGTGCAGCGTGTCGTTGTGTCCCACGGCTCTCACGTGCAGCAGGTCGCCACCGGGAGGCGGAGCGGAAGAACCGGGGTTCAACTCTACCGACAGCTGAGGGAGAGAAGACGACCATCAGTCACCAGATTGATTGAATCATTGATGGAAGAACATCAGTGTTGATTTCAGGATTTGATTGATGTAAAAAAAAAAAAATCTAAGAAATAACCGAGTCACGTTTAAGTTACACTAACGTGTGTGTGTGTGTGTAATTGATCAATGAGCATCGCTGCTGTTGAACAAACAAAACAAACCTAACTTTCCTTTTCGGTCCTTGGAACATTTACTTTGAAAGTAGAAAGCAGAAAATACTAACAGGAAAGTGAAATAAAGAAACTTCTTCAGGGTCAGTTGGTCTTTAATCAATAATCTAAAGTCTCGAGGATGAAACTTTAACACTTCCGGGTTCCGTCGCCTCTTTCACGGAATTAATCAAGATGTTCTCACCTTTCTCCTGAATCTTTCTTCTCCGCGGAACAAACTCTGCGCTGAGCTGAGAACCAGCAGGAAGCAGAAAGAAGCTCCGCAGCTCCGTGTCTTCACCGCAGCCGCCATCTTTGTTGTGGCCAGCCGCGCCGGGTCACATGACGCCCTCCTTCAAGTCAGCTGACCGCTGACAAGCTCCGCCCCGCGACAAAACTTACAATTATGACGCTAAATGTCAAAACCAGCCAATCAGTAGCGTTTTTCCACTGTTTATAAGTTTGTAGTTTTCATGTTTCTGTCCATGTTTTCTATATAACGTTAGAGAACATTATGTGACATCAGAGCTGCTGGAAATACAGACATTTACCAAATATTATTTATATAAAACCAGTGACCTGACCCACCAGGCCACGCCCCCTACAGGTGTTTCAGACCAGGTGCAGGTTTGACAGGAGCCGCCTCCTTCTTTACAGAGAACCCCCCCCCCACACACACACACCACACACCACTTCTAACTTGAACTTTATTGATCCTTTAGTTTTAGTGAGTTGCCTGGTTGCCTGGTCCCCAGGGGGGCCCCCCCCAGGCTGTCGGAGTGACTGATGTGAAACTGGATCCATGTGGATCTACTCGGCTCCCTGTCCCCCCATCTGACCGTCTTTGTCTTTCTTCTTGTGACCAGAGACGATGTCATCAATACGCAGCAACAGGATGGCCGTCTGATCGACAGAGAAAAAGACAGTTAGTGTGACTATTCGGCCACCAGTATTGATCAGTAAGAGTGTGAGGTTTCTCACCTCCACAGCGGTCTTGTAGGTCTGAGCTTTGACAGCCAGCGGCTCCCAGATCCCCAGAAGAGACATGTCAGACAGACAGCCTGTCTCACCGTCCACTCCCCAACACACACTGTTGTCCAGAGTGTGTTTGGCCTGATCACACACACATCAATACATAATCAATAAGTATAATTTACACAGCAATGAGTCTTAATGAACTGAGTCAGTACACGTTTACCCTCAGGTGGGATATAAATAAAGTTTTTATAACGTGACCGATGTCCTCCTGTCGTTATGAATCAAGTTTTCGTCGTACCCTCAGTGATGTGAGCACTCGGATGGTGGAGGCTCCACAGTTCTGGATCAGGGTTCGGGGGATGACCTCCAGTGCCTGAGCCACAGCGCGGTACGGCCACTGTTCGACGCCGGTCAGAGCACGGGAGCGCTCCATCAGACGCTTTGACACAGCCATCTCCACGGCGCCGCCCCCCAGCAACAGCATGGGCTCTAACAGCACGTTACGACACACCTGCATGGCGTCCTGCAGGTTCCTCTCCACCTCCTGAAGACCATAAGTGGTGCATTACAGAGAGAACAGAGGGCCCTGAACGCCTCACAGGAAGTGTTACATTTCCTGATGCAGTTAAAGTAATCAAGGCTGAAAGTGTCAGTGTGTATTTTGTAGTTTAGATCAAATGTGATGAACTTGTGCAGTAACAGATGTACTCGATGGGCTACTGGACCACCGGGCCTCCTGACTGGAGAGCCCTGGTCACATGGTCACAGCAGGATCCGCCCCCGCAGGCAGCAGCTTCAGCCTGAATGAAGGTCAGTGTTCTCACCGCCAGGATCTCCTTGCTGGCTCCTCTCAGCAGGATGGTGCAGGCTTTGGGGTCTTTGCACTCTGTGACGAAGGTGAAGTATTCGTCACCGATCTTCTTCACCTCGAACAGCCCCGCCCCCGTACCGACGTCTTCCTCGCGCAGCTCGTCAGTCCGACTGACGATACGAGCGCCGCACGCCCTGAGAGAGAGAGACGAGGGTTAAGCTGCTTCATGTGGCAGCTGCAAGCGGATTGGCTGCAGGTGAACCACGTGACCTCGGTTACCTGGCGATGCGGTTGTTATCGGTCTTCCTCACGCGGCGGATGGCGGTGATGTTTGCCTTCATCAGGTAGTGCTGAGCCAGATCTGAGGGGCAGAAACACCAGTTACATCACAGGTACAAACCAACCAACAGGTGACCTGCAGCTGTTCACACACCTGTCGTCTTCCTGCTCATCATTCTTTAAAACTCAAGACCGTGAAATCAAACACACACACAGCAATGCTAACTACCTTTCAGCTAATGTTACAAAGCAGCTGCTACTGGGCCAGAACTTTATTAGACCTCCAGGATCTGAGGTCTCTCAGGCCCAGGGGTCAAGGGTCAGGGGTGAGCTCATCGAGTCCACATCATGTGCCAATTAATCTGATCAGACCGGTCTCTACAGACTTGGGACCAACACTTCAGTCTGAGGTCACATGGTGCTTTCCGTCTCACCTGATGAAGCAGTGTGCTGTACAGGTGTGTGCGGCAGCGTACCTGAGATGCCTTTCTCAGTGAAGACCAGGTCTGGTTTGGCGCGAATGACGTCCTCACAGATCTGTTGGATGTATTCTTCCTCCATCTGCAGAATCCGGGCAAAGTCTTCTTCCTTACTGATCTCTATGTCCGTCTGCGCGCACACACACACACACACACACACACAGTTACACACTCATACAGGCAGGGCTGTGGAGGAACTCTAGGCCCGGACTGGGAGGTTTATGTGTGTGTGTGTGTGTGTGAGACCTGGCTCTCCCCCTTCTTGTACTCCAGAGAACAGTCCAGCAGAACGATCCGCGGCTCTTTAATGAGGCGTCTCATCCTCGGATGAGTCACGTCTTTGTTCACCATCACTCCTTTCAGCACACACGAGTCCTCGATGATCCCGCCTGGAACCTGAACGCAACACAGTGGCCGTTAGGCAGTGGGGGGCGGGGCCCGTCAGCGTGTGGGCGTGGGCGTCGCCTACCTTCTCCACTTTGGCGTACTTCTTGATGTCAATCTCTTTGCGCCCGTTGTCCTCCAGCTCCACGGTACGGACGGCGTCCAGAGCGATGCTGCAGGCCAGTTCAGACCAGCGACTCAGGGCTTTGGTGTTGATGGCGGAGTGGACGATCTTCAGCATCATGGAACGGTCCGACGTGTCCACGGGGGTGCTGGTGGGAGAGCAAACTCTAATTTCAGCTGTTTCTACTACACTGCACTCCAGGTCTCCTTCCTGTTGTTCTTTCACAGTAAAAGCCTCGCAGGCCGGAGTGCGTACCTGATCTCCGTCAGAGTCTCCAGCATGTCCTCCAGTGCCTGTCTGTAGGCGCCGATGATGACAGTCGGATGCATCTGCTGCTCCAGAAACTGCTCTGCCACAGACAGCATCTCCCCAGCTGCGTACACACACACACACACACACACACACACACACACACACACACACACACACACACACGTAAATAATCAACTTGTTTGATCCGAGTCGCCGCTTCTCTTCATGAGCAGTTTCTTTGAGGATCTGGAGACAGAGGACCAGCTGTGTGGCACTGGATCATAAATAAAGTTGACTGAACTGCAGAAACTCTCACTAACATTTCACTGAAGACTCGTCCTGACAGCTGGAGGCTGATTCATGTCAACAATGACGAGATTAATAATACTAACAACAACAACAGGAAGCTGGGCTCAGGGCTCGTCTCACCCAGGATGATGACCGACGTGGTCCCGTCTCCCACCTCTTCATCCTGTGTGCGGCTGATCTCAATCATCGACTTGGCTGCAGGATGCTGGACCTGGATCTGTTACCATGGAGACATGGTTATTATGAAGTAATAATGTCACGGCCTGTCTTTTTAAAGCCGGCGGCCTCTGGACTGAAGCTCACCTCTCTGAGGATGGCGTTCCCGTCGTTGGTCATCACGATGCCTCCCATCGGGTCGAGCAACATCTACACACACAATCAGTCCATTAACGAGTGACCAGTCACTAAACTATAACAGATTTTAAATATCCCACCTTCATCATGGCCCGCGGGCCGAGGCAGGTCCGGATCACATCTGCGATGGTCTGAAACACACACACACACACTGAGCGACAGTTCGGGCAGGACAGCAGCTTCTACAGAAAGTTAATTCACACGTTCATCCTGATGAAAGCACTTTCAGTTGTGGAGTGATGCCCAAACTGTTGGTCATGTGACCAGTTAACAGGAAGAACCTGTGACATCATCACCTGTGCTCATCAGGATCAGTTTCAAACCTCGTGCATCAGCTCAGATTTATCTCGAGACCCTTATAGGGCCCGTCCCTTAGGTTGGGAACCACCTGCAGGTCCCCTTTGAACAGTGGAAACTGACCTTTGCCGCACTGATGTTCCCGGTCTGGACTTTCCGTCCGGACTCCCTCTTTATGTTCTGGTCTGCAGAGAAACCACAGACACCAAGTTCAACTCAGCATGGATACTCTTCATGTAATCAATCACTGAGATCAATTAGATCATTGGTTACACCCAGAGGCACAGAACGACGGTGTAATGAATGTTTGATCATCACTGATGTTTCTCTGGTTAAAGACGCCGCCTTTACTAAATCAATTTTTTATTTCACTTAACACAATAAAAAGACACGATTTCAGAGTCACTGCAACATGATAATCAATACAAAATTAAATCGATCTGAGCAGCAGTTCTGGGAGGGTGCGGCACCATTAAACACATTTCTGCCTGTTTGCGCTCACGTTAGCACGGTTAGCAGCTCAGTGACGGATCCATCTGCACTGTTAAAGATCCGGTTCTTCATTAAAACAGCGCAGTGACATTTATTCACGCGGCTAATCGATTAGCATGACACGCAGAGATGGTGCTAACTGTTAGCCGGCTAGAAAGAGAACTGTACTGTCATGCTAGTATTGGTAACGAGGGTCAGGTTAGCCTAGCATCTCGACAGGAGCTAACGATGCGGACACCGGCAGGATTTAGCCATTAGCTCGTTGTCTATAAACGGAGATGCTAACAGTTAGCCTGTTAGCCCACAGGAAGCACATGCTCCGCCGACGGTTAGCTACCGGTGTCCGCTTTGTGTCGCAGCCGGGCCGCTCTGACGGTACACGGCTACAAAACGAAGCCAGTTACGGTAACAACCCGCCGCCATGTTGAATGAAGTGTACGGCTAAAGGTGAAGTGTTTTCAGATACTTACTGAGCACTAAAACCTGCTGGCCGAACATGTTGATAGCGCGTGCCGGACTGAAGCGGCTGAAAGCTTCTGGGACGCACGAGGAAGGAGGTCTCAGCCGCAGGGGCGGGAAGACAACCGGCTCGACCAATCAGCTGAGAGGACGAGCGTGACAGACAGACGCTTCCGCCAATTAGGTCAAGGAGGTGAAAGACAGGCGCAGCCTTTCATGATGAAGACTTTATATTAAATTGTTCGTTAGAAGTTTTTTTTTGACGTTCTAAAGAGAAACAAAATGTATATTAATGGATCTATATAACTTGTCTAAGAATACTGACAGTGTGTACCAATAAATATTATATATATAAATAAATGGGAGTGGCCCGTAGTTCAAACGCGCATGTATTCCAGACGTGTTTTCTCGCCTCTGCGACCTGCTGATCACCTGAGCTCGTACATGATGGGTTTATTGATGATGTAGAATTGTATTCAGTCGTATTGTAAACTGTGAAATTAGTACATTTTATTAAATCCTTGTCTTCAGTAAGAAAAAGGCTCAACAAATTTTTCATCAGTTGGTCACAAAATGTACAACGAGGCTCTGCTGACGTTCAAAGCAATAAATACAGAATAAAGTTTGTCACTTTCCACAGACTGAAATAAATCAATAAGTTTATCTTTGTGCATAAAATAAATATGAATAAAAACATGAACTACGTGTGTAGTCACACGTAGTCAGTTCTTCACATGGAGCTGCAGTCTGGACTCCCGACCCGGTTTCTGCTCAACGTCTGGAAACTGGTTCTACAGACCGGATCGCTCAGATTCAGTAAACAATCCCCGGAAACCAGAAGCAGCTAAGAGTTAGCATGCCCACACTGCAGCAATAACACCCTGATCAATAAACCAATCACTAAACAAACCACAAAAAGGAATTCCTTCATCAAATGTGTTTCAGTTGTATCAGATGTCACATGAGGATTAGACTACGTTTCCCAGAGTGCCTTTCACCGTCCTCCAGAACGCAGGTAAACGTAACCACGCCCCCTCAGTCACCCAAATAAAAACAGTAATGAATCAGCAAGCAGCCTGGTGATGTCACGTAGGACATCAGGATGGGCGGGGGAACCGGACTGGACTCGGCAGCCTGGCGGCTGTTGGACCGCCACTTCAGGTCCAGGTCTGACAGAACCAGCGCAGGATGGAAACGAGTCAGAGTTCATCGTTGGACCCGCTGATCACCAGACTGCGACTTGCCTCGCGCTTCAGGAACTGCAGCAAGTCTTTGAGCTCTCGACTGCCCTGAAAACACAGAGGAGACGGCAGGTGACCCTCAGGTGACCCTCAGGTGACCCCACGGTGATGTCACTATGATGGTGCGTTACCTCGTATCTTATGGGCTCGTCCTTTTTACCTGCTGGAACAAAGTAAATGGTCGGATACCTGCAGAGAGAAAATCGCAGGTTAAAACAAAGAACGGGTCCCGCACAAGACTGCAAGTCTGGAAGCCGAGTCTCACCCGACGACGTCGTAGCTCAGAGGGACGTCGTTATCTACTGCGTTCATCTTACAGACCACCATGTTCACGTCATAATACAGCTGAGAGACAGACAGAGAGAGAGACAGTCAGTGTTTTCTCTCTCTCCATGAAAAGGAAAGGACAGAACAGGTGCTGTACCACGTCAGCCAGCTCTCTGTAGACCGGCTCCAGCTTCTTGCAGTGTGGACAGGACGGAGAGTAGAACTGGATCAGAACGTCTTTCTCTGGATCATTGACGATGTCGTCAAAAGTCTCGGCTACAACCACCTGCAGTACATCACACAGAGGTCAGAGGTCAGAAACAGCTGCTGTCTGTTGGCACTGTGCTCTTTGAATGTGGGCGTCAGTCTCACCTTGACAGCAGCGGCGTTTCTCTCAGGTACGGGTTCAGACTTGATGTAACGTTTAAGTTGACCTGCAAAGTAATCGTCCAGAAACCTCTCCAAGGACCGACCGTCCCTCCTGAAACATAATCAATCAATCAAACAATCAATCAATCAATCAGCTTCATCTGATTACTGGACCCTGAAACATTAAGTAAAGATGTCAGCACTGTAACCTGATTGGCTAAATATATGTGAGGTCATACAGGTGAGCACATACATGCTCAGACACACAAACTAGCACAATAAGACAAACTGGCCCGGTTCGGCCCGGTTCCGTACGTGAACTCCTCTCTCATGGTGTACTTGTGGCCCAGTTTGTTCCGGATCGTGACAAACGGCAGCTCTCCTCCGTCTGACGTCCCCAGACCGAAGTCGTCCTCCAGCTCAGACAGGAAGTCCTTCTTATTGGCTACTGAGAACGTCAGGCCCTGCCCAGTGTATTTAGATGCTACCTTCATCACCCTGGCAACAAGACACAGGGGCAAGGCTTAACTACAAAAACTGTGCACCTGTGTGTGTTCACCTGTACGTGTGCTTACCTGTTCCTCCAGTAGTTGGACCCGCGGGGGTTGTGATGGTAGTCCAGGTCGTAGTACGCAGTCAGCAGGTCGCGAACTCTCAGACGATCTCTGTTCTCCGCCGTCATGTGAGGACACATACCGTAACTGCAGACAGACAGGTAGAGAGAGAGAGACAGGTGCTTCCTCTGCGGCGGTCCAAGAGTCCTGACGTGAAAGTGAAAACTCACATGTGATCTCTGATGAAGCGTCTCAGAGTGCTGATGGTCAGATGGTCTGTGAAGACGACAACCCCGTCTTCAAACGTGCTGTTCAGTCTGGGAGGTCTGAAGAGCAACACACACCTGCCACGCACGCACACACACACACACACACACACACACAC
>JAVQJD010051146.1:0-15057 GCA_036023655.1 Nannoperca australis
TCTTGACTCTATTTTCTATTCATTTCACAACGTATGGTGGTGAATAAGTGTGACTTTTCATGGAAAACACAAAATTGTTTGGGTGACCCCAAACTTTTGAACGGTAGTGTACATTTTAAGCTTTCCATTCTAGCAACAGGGGCAGATTTAACTACCACACGACATACTACATAATATTTGAAACAACGTGTCGCTGACAGAATTGACAGGATTGATCAGCTCTATCCAGCTAGCTAATTCGCATTTACTCTTAACTGTGAGTTAATTAAAATATTTTCACTTGATAAGTGTATAGTACAATGTACAATACCTAAAGGGTACTGCAGGGAATTATGGACAATTGTTGCCTGTGTGGCCTCAGTTTGTGGGCATATTGATTAGAAAGAAAACCAAACACTATGTGAACAAATGTAAACAGTTGGCTAAACCAGATGAACCCTCTGACATCTTATCATCAAACACCTCATGTTAGCAGCTCCGAGAGCCGCCGCCTGCATCAGCTGATCTGGCCAGGAAGCACGCTGGTTTAATAATAATTTATAATAAGTTGCTCTGTAGTTTCCACTTTAAGAACAAAGACCACTCAGTACACAGCCAGTGGCATGAGATGAGAAAACAGTTGGCGCATGTGTTTCTGTCAAATGAGCCATAATGTTGAGAATAGAAATGAGATCAGTTGAATCACAAAAGGGTGCGTTCCTTTTTAGTCATCACAAAGTTTTTGCTAAACTATGTTCACCTAATGTAACACATGTAAATGTAACAAGCATATTAGAACCAACATTTGTAAAAAATCTAAAAAAACGTTCTCCCTCTTTTACAACAATAAGGATAGAAAGTACCAATGGGGGCTCTAAAGCTGTTCCAGCATATTCAGAATATTCTGTTACCGCCATGATATACGGGATCAATTTGATCTGCTGTGTGTCGGGTGTGTCATTATACAGCAGCAGTGCGTTGCATGCTTTAAAGGCTCACAGACAGTAAATTCCGCCTCTTGAGTGGTTTTGTAACAGTTAAAGTGTACACAATTTCTTTGGAAATACATAACGTTTTAGTGTAAGACGTCTTTTTAACCTTGAACAGCGTTGCCAGCATTTCAGTCATTAGTAAAACTCAAAATAAATACAGTCTTATTTAACAGATTCAATTCAGACTTTAATTAAAGTCCCTACACATCTAGTGTTCACACATGTGTCGGGCGGAGGTGTCCAGATTATAGCACCAACACAGGAACTGCACATTTGAATTCATTCAGTTATATGCGCTTTAATTGAAGTGAATGGGAGAAGGAGACAGCGGTTTAATATGACCATATCTTCACAATCATATTGACTGTTTTTACATTAAACCTTTTGACATAACAAGAAATTACATTAAATATGGCTGCACTCCATGTTGTTGTATTGAACAGAGTCAAGTCAAATTTCAACAATTCCTACATGACCTGAGCAAATTCCCAGCACAGCTCCGCCCACCTTCGACCTGTACTCAGCTTTACTCAGGCAGAATAATTGAAAACACCTGTGTGGGTGGGCAGGGACAATAATTGTTTTAAGATTTGATTCCTTTCTAGCCTGGGAAGGCCTCAAACTGCACCTTCACCACATTGGCTGTTGTCAACACTGCTTAGGACTCCTGCAGCTTCCCTGCAGGATTCTACGAGCCTGCAAATCTCAGAAGGAGGCTCTGATTCTTCCCTGGAATCATCAGCTGCATATAAAATAAAAGGGAGGCCTTTTCTTTTGCATTGTTTTATTTTCATTAAAGCTTTTAACTTAAAAAGCCAATATAAGCTAATTGAAATTACATTTGAAAACACGTTTTTGGACACAATCCACTTCAGCTGTTTTTACACTAACTGCCTCGATCTTCTCATCCAGCTCATAAAACAATTACTTCCATTACAGTATTGGGAAATTAGAGTTTGTTTTACATCTTGATGCAATAGCTCAGACTGCTGCACATCTTCACCTCTGACCCTGCAAAAAGGACTTGATTATAGAGACATGTTTTGACCATTTGGGAAAGTTTTGAATTGACAAACATACATGTTTTTCTTTTCTCCAAGAAAACTTATTTGTCCATGTGTTTTGAGTGCACTTCATTTCTGCACAGAAAACAATTTCTTTGCAGGAGACTTTAAATTAGGGGCTTGAATTTAACAGCACACATAGAGCTTTTGACATAGTTATGCCCCTTTTTGCCTCACAAAAAACTACATAATAAACCTGATTATCTGTAATATGATTTAAAGGCAGTAAGACTGCAGCCTCAGTTGAGTTATGATGCACACACAGACACACACACAGAGAGACAGATTAAGCTTTGTGTGTCTCGATGCCTCTGGCACAAATGGGTCTACTTAGCTTCGACAGAATTATCTATTTATGTTTCTTCACTACATCTGAAACGTATCTCATCTGACAGAGAAAACTGGACCCAAATTCTCTCTCCTCTTTTTACTTCTCTAACTTACACTACAACTTACTCCCAGGTACAAATAGAGAAATAGTCAGACAGAAGTGACAAAAGAGAGAAATAAGTTCACGTTCATCTTTTTAATGGGTGTAGAATTAATTGCAATGTGTTTAGTGGACTTATTCAAGATGAATCAAATGGATCAGCTGATGCAGCTATACTGCAGTAGTATGTATAGTACTATACTATAGTATGCAGCATGTCCTTTACAAATCAGATCTGCTCTCTTTTAAATAAAAACTATTTTTTTTAACTCAGGCACTCAGTGAGAAATGCTTATATTAATGTTTTTTAAAAGAAATACATTTTTCATGTTGATGCCATAAATAATAGTCACTGATGTGTCATTTGTCTGGTATAGCTTAAGTCCTAACATGGAGCAGTTTTGTTTTACTGGTGTGATGGACAGGAGGCACTTTTGAACGTAGAGTCTATATGAAATGTATTGGGAAGTTTGAGAAGAGGACGACCACTGACTGCTAGAAATGCAGTGAAGTGAGGTGGTAACGCAGGGATGATAGATCAGGACTGTGAGACTGTTCTCCCAAGAAAAATGTCAGCATCAGTCTTCAACTATATGCCCAGCTTCAATGGTCAATAAAAGGGAAGGGAACAGTTTGTTTCCTGGCAGAAGTTGTGTCTCTGTGAGTTCTTCTAGCTGTCATATTCAAAGACAGAAAATCACAACCTTCTTTCCCTCTCAGTAAAATCTGTAAATAGTTCTGCAAATATGAATTAACATACATTTTAAATAATACGATGGAAATTACATTTAGGATACAAATACAAGTGGATGAGATTCAGTGTTTCAGTAGCATTGTTATCAATATTCTCAAATGTAGAATATTAGCTTTTTTATTTGTATTTTAATAATCCAGTATGTGAGTATGTAAAATGGTTTCTGAATATTAACATGCTTACAAAATCATCCACTGAAGGTTTTTAATCCCATATAGATGTTAGATGTTATGTGACGGGAACTGATTCACTGCTGTCATGGTAACTACAGTGAAGTTACTCACAGCAACCTCAAACAATACAAGTATATTTTAAGGCTGAGTTTCTATTCAGAAGGCTTTTTCATCACTTTCATTTCTGTCACGTTTCTTGGAGTTTTAATGCATTTAGAAACAGCCAAGGTTGATAAGGCAACGAGGGATGTGGAGCTCTGAAGGACATTGGCCAACTGCGTTTTCCTTGAAGCCATAGCCGTGTTCTGCGTTGCATAAAACCTGAAACAAAATAGCATTCACTTTTTGGTTAGTGTAGATAATTAACTTATTTTATCAAAAAAAAATTCCTATAAAGCAACAGCTATTTTAGGCTGTTTATTGTGCGTTGGAGATCATTCTGGGCAGGTTGATTGGACAGTTTTCAGATCTAATTTTTCCACCTCAATTTTCACAAACACAAAGAAATTGCACATAATTAAAACATATCACAATAACTTCCAAATGACATATTTCTCCAGTGAAGGTCAGGCATTTATAAGAAACACAATAAAGAAAAACTTGTGGTATGGAACCTTTTTATGCCAAATCTACTTCTATATTTATATGATTGCAAATTTCCAAATGTTTACTCGACATTCTTCAGTTTCTCTGTCTGTTGGTCAGAATAACCAGATGTCTGGTGTTTGCCCCCCGCCAATCATTTTCTGTGTTTTCATTTACAGTGTGGGTGCCATGCTTGTCTTCTATCCATTCCACACATGCATGCATGCATATGCAGGCCCACACATGCACAGTTGACTTTTGGAAATTGAGCAGCTGTACTATTTTTAAGTTACAATTTTTTCAGGATTGTTATTATTATTATTATCATACTTTCTTCCTTAAATGCAACAATACAGCTTTTTGTATTAGATTTTTTGCATTACCAAGCCCATGTAAAGAGCTGTTAATGTGTGGTCTTGTGCACCATTCATGTGTGTTTGCGTCACTGTTGGTCACTGTGGTGTATCAGACCGCCAGAGACCAGCTTATTTCACTCATATTTGCAACTGTCACAGGTGTGACGGTGTGTGTCGGGTGTCTTTAGCAGTTTCAGCAAATGCACGATGGACAGGTTGGGGGGTTAGTTTACACACTAACACACTCACTTGTGACATTTCTCCCCACGGGGATATGGTTGCGGGAGCGCTACCAGTGTTGAGCAGCAACGCATTATTAAGTAACATGTTAATACTTCCAGTAACCCTCCATTATTTTTTGGGGTACAACTTTTTGCGAGTCAGTTTGTTTGCTGTTTTACTGGAAGTTTGATGGGAGGGTGGGTCACTTTTGTCTGTGCAGTAGAGAGACTGGTCAGGATGTGTTAACTTGGTTTTAGGTCTGGGGGTATGGCTAGGTGGCTAGCTTCCGCCTCCAGTCATGCTAAAGCTTTCCTATTTATCCGTGACTGCTTCTCAGGTTTAGGATGCCTCTTACTGTAACTTGCTAATGTTAGCCACTAGGAAACTTTGATTTAGGGGCCAAACAAACAGGATATCTATCCTGTAAAACAAACAGGATTGATATACCTTATTGGTAGGTGCTGGAAGGTTACCTTTGGGCGGAGCCAGGCTTGATGTTTCACCTCGTGCAGCACGTTACACAAAGTCATATACATTTTTACTTATTAACTCATTTGGAAGTAATGTTTTGCAACTGCATGTCTGTGGTAGGGGAATGTAGTGTCGTCTGTTTCCATAAGATGGAGGGTGTGTATGGGAGCGATGCGAGGCTGAAGGAGAATATATAGCGAGCAGAATATCTGTGGTATAAGTAAAGCATTTTTATGAAGGAGTCCAGGGAACTCATGGCTGAGAATTTAGGGTTTGGCTCTTGGCATTCTCCACGGGACACTGAGAATGGTATGTACTGGCCAAGCCTTCTTCCCCCTCTTTCTATCTCCCTCACTCCTTCGTTCGCACACTCCTCGTTTTCACACAGTCACATTCATCTGGCCGACCTCTTGGCACTTGCCTTCAGATGCCATCAGATGCGTGATTTCATCACTTTAGACAGAAATACCACCTTATTTTGAATGTAGCAATCAACTCAAAACCGCTCGCACCATTTGTCAGAGTGGCTCGGCGGTACCCAGACTTCTTTCCAACACAAACGTCTCTTAGGTGGAAGTGGTGATTAGAGCACGGTATTTTCATCTGTGCTGGGAGCCAAACTATCTCCACTATGTTTTTTAAGGAGGGAAGTTGTTGTGTTGCAGTGAAGGACAAAAACACTTCATCCTCTTAATGGACAGATACTATGGGACATTACAGGCTGACATACAAAACGGTGCAATTCAGCGAGGTCTTTAGCGTGGTGCTAAAGTACCAGGATAGCTAATGTGTTGGCAGAGTAAAGAACTGTAAGCTACGTACATATGGGACGGGAGAGCAGCTTGTGTGAACTGTTAGAAAGGTTTTTGACTGAAGCTCGTCCTTGTCAGATCCTCATCTGCTCTCTCTGTGTTTCCCACTGCACTGATTTCCCATATGAGCCAACTCAGACAGGAAACAAGATGGTTAAACAATTCTCCCTCGAGAAGGCAAAATAAATAATAAGTAAGGGAAAAGGGCAGGATTCTCTGAATGTTTTGCTGATGGCATTTTTTTCCACTTCTGACAAGCCAGTTTGCATCTGAGTGGTTGGAGAGTTATAAAGTAGAAAAGTGGAGGAACCTCTGATGAAAGGACGAGAGACAGAGAGCGATGGAAAGAAAAGAAGATGCCTCTTGCTCTATTTGTGAAGCGTAGCATCTGCTGAAGGAGCAAACTCTGGGTGACCTCCATCATATCATATCACAATGCATGCATGCACACACACACACACACACACACACACACAAACAAACACACCCTTGTGATTGTCACTAGCCAGGTACATCAGTGAAGAGGACAGAAACCTCGAAAGAGATCTGTATGAGGGTCCTTAAAGGACATAAATCAAATTGTGTACAATGACTGTGTATCAGAGTTGAAGGGATATTTCGTTTTGAAATTTCTGCAGCCACCTCAATGTAATTATGAAACTTTCAGCAGCAGAATGTCTTTTCAGAAACAGTGTCCTCATTAATTGGATAATATGCACTGTCAAAAGTTTTGATAGGTTCCAATGAAAACTGGTAAAATAAAAGCAAAACTACAGTATCTGCATAGCTAGATGTAACATCCCCAGCTTGATCACATGAGCTAGAGAATGAAAAAAAAGAATGACCATCCTTTAATATCCTAACAGAATAAAGCCCTGTAGCCCAACAATAATATTTGGCCACAGTCTCTAAGATCTTGTATTATAAACCTCAGACTGATAACGAATGAACAAATTATTTTAGTACTTGGAAAGTCGATACGTACGATAAAATACTGACTTATCCTGTGCTCTTATTAGCTAGGTGCTAAACAAACAAACAAAAATTGAGCGGAAATGGACACGTGTTGTCCATCTTTATATACAGTATATACAGAGTATAATAGACCAATCTAAGGTAATTGGTAAAGTGGTAAATAAGTATCTTAAAAATTTGGATTATGTCCAAATAACATGAAGTTTAAAATGGTCAGACAGAAAGTAAGACAAAAAGAAAGACATAAAGAAAAGATTTAAAAAAAGGAAGAGTGAAAAGGTCATGCAGAGAAATGAGATTAGAGCTTAAGAGCAGTTGACTGTCAGTCTTCATGTGGGGCAGAGCGGCTTACTGAGGCAGAAACAACATAATTACAGCTCTGCTTAGCTCCATTACAGCCACTGCACTCCTGGCTCTGTGACCACCTACATACTGTCCACACTCTTCCTAATTGCCCGCTCCTCATTACGTAGAGAAGGCTTATTGATTTAAACAACATAATTGGGAGGTACTTGTGGTGGGTATTGCAATTATTCAATAACACTATGCCACAAATGCATGGCGCAGCAGACAGCATAACCTAAATGATAATGGGGAACGGTCTGCTTTCCTGTTAGACTTCATTATTGGTCATTTCATTGTGTCCTTGATGTGTGATAAGAACTTTTTCTTAGACTTTCAAATGATTTGTTGTCTTACATTCCCACTCTACTTCCTTCTGCCTCTCTTCCTGCTCTGTCTCTGCGTTCTTCCCCAGGACAAGCATTTATATTGTGCAATTAAATGGAAATGTGTGGGAGGAAAGAGGCACGGTCTTACTTCTGATGTGGACTGAGAAAGAAAAGGAGAAAAGGAGCTGCGCTTAGAGCTTGTGAAGAGCATGGTATATGAATGAAAGGTATCTTTTATGCATTCTGCAGGGTGTTGACGATTAACACTGAAGGATAAAGTGCAGTATCGTTGTCACAAATGTGTAATTTATCAGTAGATGGAGGAGAGCAGAGGGCTGCTCCGGCCTCATCTGTTGATAATATGTGTTTTGAGCTTAAAGTGCAGAAAATAAATGTTTTTACTGACTGTAAAACTACAGTTATTGATGATCATTTACACTTCCACCTCTCTCTTCCCTAGAGAAAGAAGTTAAAAAGCATATGTACGTGTGTGAATGTGTGTTTGTGTGTGAGCAAGAGGGACAGAGGCAAATGGACAATGCAAATAATGGCTTAAAACATATCTGTTTGAGCAAATATCCCGTGGGAGATGTAGCTAGTACAAACACACACATACACACAGAAGCATATGTGACCGTCATGTGTTTTAATTTACATGAACAGCGCGATATTCGGGAATATTCCAAAGGAAAAGCTGTGACTCATACAGGTTGATTTATCTCGCTTTCCATCCCTTGCTTTGTCTTGCTCCTTAATAAAACGCAATCACACACAGCTCTGTATTCATCATCTGATTATGGGGTGGGGACACTGAGCTTTTTCTACTGAATTGTCATGTAAAATCAACACAGCTATTCAGAAGTAAGATGCACGCATTGGCTCATTAACAGCAGAAGTTTAAAGAGAGGTTTGAAAGTAATTCATTATTCACACCAGATCCTTAAGAGCACCAGAACTAAAGACAAATATTGTGGCATCACTTTTGGGTAACAACCAACAACAATTTTACAAATGTTGATGTTTGTAATTCGACCAAAAGATTATTTGTGTTTTGAGAAACTTTCAAATCCTTTTGGATTTAATCAAATCTTCACCAAACCCTTCTGGGAAAACAAAAAAAACGCACTGTTATCAAGCAAAGCCGATTTTCTTCACTACCAGTAAAGATGACATTTTGGAGATGCAAAGATTCCCTCAAACCGCAGTGATGAACTTCACCCAAAAGCAACGACAAGCAGCAGCTGCAAAACATTTGGAAGAGGATTTAATTATTTGGGTGAGGTGCTACTACCCTGGAAAGAGAGATTTACACAGGCTGGAAAAGTCATTAAGATATCCTCATTCCACAGCATGCTGGTGTGTGTGTGTGTGTGTGTGTGTAATGTAAAACCTACCTGTGTGGTCAATAAGGCAATCAGTTTGAGACAATCCTCTGCTCAGTATAAAAACATACACACTGATGCAAGAAGCCACACACCCACCTACACACACACACACACACACACACACACACACACACACACACACACTGTCACACACTGTGCACATGGGGCCTGTTACGAGATTAAATTTCATAAACTACAGATTATAAAGATTCAACTCAAATACATGTTGGGTCAAAATGGACTCGACCTAAAAATGTAATATTTTATTCTTTAAGGCTGCAAAGTTCATATTTTATGACCGAAACATATTTTGAGTGACAAATTAGACCTAATCTTGAAGTGTCTGAAATACATCTTGTTCACTTACCAGCAGTTTGACACATACTGTAAATCACTGATAAAATGGAATATACAGGTTTTAGAACAACTTATTCTAATACTTTAGACTCAACATTAACATTTCATTCCACATAACAAAATACATAATATTTGTCAGTTAAAAATAAAATAGAAAAACAAAAATAGAAACCCAGAAGAGGACGCAGACTCTTCCACTTGTAACAGTAGCTTTTATAGTCCCTTTCTTAGGGACTGTTTTCAGCTACGGATTAATGCACATAATACATTTTCATCTCTATCGCACTCTAAGCCACAGAGGAATACCAGGCTATGGTTACACAGACAATGCTTCTTAGTACAATCAATTCATTGTTGGTTTTGGTCTTTTTATAGGATTTGTTGACAATAAGAAGAATAAGGAGTATCATCAGGATTACCCTAAGCAGGGCATTTGGGTGCCAGGGAGGACAGGAATGGAAGCAGTTGTTGATCCATGTTATGCATTCTGGGGTTACCTGAGTCCAATCAATCAATCCCTCAATCACTAACTTAATTTGGCCCCAGTAGGGCAACGTGTAATGCAGCAGTAGGATGCATACATAAAACATCCAAAAAAACAAAGTATGAAGTAAACATACTCAATGGTCAATCAAAATGATTTAAAAAAGTTAAAACATGAATTTAACAAACTTAACAAGACACTTGTTACACACATAGTACAAACACATTTAACAGGACAGTTGTAGACAGACAAACAGGCTCACCGCTGCTGCCGGTCACTGCGTGTGCATGCGCCCGAGCAAATAACTGCCTCCATCCTTTGATTCATTTTCACATCCATACCGTTCACAGAGAGATTCTTCAGCAGATTTCATCCGGGTATAGTTTAATTTCACAGATTGTGTACCAAACGTTAATAACATGAACATCTGCCTGCAGGAGCAGCTTTGTCCTTCTGTTCTCAATTCATGGCTCGATAAGAGCTTCATGTGGTGGTAAAGAGGAAGGTTTTTACTGTAACACCAAAAAATAAAAGGTATTTTGCAGGAAGAAAAAACAGCAGCAGCTCTGTGTTGTTTGCTCTGTTCTTTTAACATAAAGGTGCTAATCTTTGTGCTGTGATAACAAGGCAAGCAATTGATGTTTGGCTTAGATCTCTGTCAGGTATACAGCAATTCAGCACCATTGACACACACACACACACACACACACACACACACACGCACACACACACACACGCACACACACACACACACACACCCACACATGGCCTGGTGCAGATGCATCATCATCACCACCACCATCATCTTCAGATGCACTTCAACAGAAGCACAGAGACTGGACCAGAATGGAATTTGAAACGTTTTAGCCAAAAATGTTTCCATGGTCAACATGTTTTTTGCAGAAACGTTTCAGATTCCGTTTTGTTCTCCAACTTCGTGGGTGAAGGTGGTCAACTGATGCCGCAGGAAATGCCATGAAAATCGATACACACACAATCAACTCTAGCTAGTGTGTCATAAATGTCATTAAACAGACTCTAAATAAAGTGTTCTAGATGTGAGCGTAGCATGTTCTCCCTGAAGGCACCATCCTCTCTGCTGACTTCCCCCTTGTCCAATCATATCCAGTCATCTGTTGCTTTTGTGCAACGATTTCGAAATAAGCGTTTTGGGAGATGTGGAGGAAAAGAACCATGCTTTTGTTGCATTTTGTATAGGAGATGATCCTATGTGTACAGTACACAGTTTGTTTGTACAAAGTGACAATGTTGTTTTTTTCAACGCTGTGAGTGAAAATGGTGTGAAGTCAAATTCTGATGATTTGCACAGCAGTTGAGGTATTCCATGCACCTTCCGGAGGATAGAAAATAACTCAAGGGTTTGTGTTAATGAATTGGGTGAGCTCACAAATGCTCACTTGGTGTTTTAGGTCTCTTGTGGGGATATATGGTTTTCATATATTTCATGTTTCAACAGCTGGGATATGTGTATAGCATGTGTGTTGTGAGATTGATAGAGAATCAATAAGTATATCACTAATTGTTGCTTATATTTTCTGTTCATTGATTTTCAATATATTCATTATTTTACTCCATCTGAGTTGCAGATCAAAAAACCCCCAACACACACTCCTATACACGCAAACACACATTCTTCCCACTAACGAGCTTCTCCATATCGTGTGTGTAGGCCACACGGTGAGATAGGGCCGAGACCGCCTCATGTGTTGGGCCTCCTCTGTGTTCTGGTCCCCACCAACCCCCATCCTCCCAACATCATTGGGATGTCCCAGGTGTGTCTCCTCTTGGCCTTGCTTATGCTCTACAGCTGCACAAAGGTATGACTCACAGCCTCTCTTTATTTTTCACACTCACACACAGACTGACTGTTACTGAGAGTCTACAAATTTAAAAGCAAGAGCTAGATGTTGGGGGATGTTGGGGGATGGCTGTGATGGCGTTGCTGAAACTTGACATTGAAGCTTCAGAAAGTTTTCTCCTCCTGCAGGTTTCCTCTACTAACTCCCTGGAGCTTGTGAAGGAGCAGTGGAGCAGCTACAAAAACCAGTGCTTGGACTACCTCAACGCCACGCCCCCCTTTACAGGTGAGCCACTCTCCTCCCAGCATGAGCTCACGTCTGAATGAGATGTATGCAGGAGAATGAAATAAGCCTGAACTACTGTAAGACAAGAGCACAGATTTCATACCTGCTCCCCAATGCAGGGCTGGTGTGTAACAGGACCTTTGACCTGTACGCCTGCTGGCCTGATGGACTCCCAGGAACCACTGTCAACGTCTCCTGCCCATGGTTCCTGCCATGGTACCATAAAGGTGTGTGTGCGTGCGTGCGTGTGTGTGCACAGTATATGTCGGGTGTGTCTCTACAGACGTGCTTAAGCAAGACAGAACATGAGAGAGACAGCAAGATAAATTAATTTTGTGGTGGCTGAATTGCAGGTTGGCCTCAAGTCAGCGGAGCATCTTACCATCTTTTAGCTCTTACCAATTCATAAAATGCCAATGTTGTGTTACAGCTTGCTTCACTGCCTCCAAGATGCCTCACTAATCTATTAATACTGCTTTAGGTCAAAGGTCAAAGGTTCTGTATTGGCCAAAGCCCAAGGCAGTCATATTGTGTGCCAAAAAAGCTTTTTTTGCAGCTTTCAACCACATCTTACAATCTTCATCAGAATACAACATGTAGTTGAAAGTTCCTAAAAAGCTAGTAAAGGGACAATTGAATTGGTTCATATGTCACACACACACACACACACACACACACACACTCTCTTTCTTCCATGATAAAAACTGTAAAAATCATACTGTGAAAATAAATGTATATAAGTATTGTTATATACACCTGCTTTTAATTAATATTAAATATAATAAATGAATAAAACATGGCCACAACATGTGTTGTATTATATATCTCTTAAAATTATTTTTAAAGTCATAGTACAGTAAATCATTAAAATCAGAAATACAACAAATATGACAAATTCATACCTTCATCAACTCTTGTCTCAAAAAGAACCCGCGCATATCAGAGAATCCAGCTGTTTGGTGATTTCCCAAGCTTTCAACTGAGCAACAATACCAAATTCTTTCAATTATGTACTCACATTCTCCTGGTATGTTCTTTTAAGCAGTTTTGTGACCACAGAAATATTTTATTTGACTGCATTTTTCAGATTGTCTTTGTGGTCATGTCATCTTTTAACAAAGATGAAATTTTGCATGTATTTCTGGTCCGCTTGACAGTTGGCTGACACATTTTTTGAGGTAAAGATGTTGGCAGATTCTTTTTTAATTGTTGGGAATTCAACTCCTCTGTGGCACCAAAACACATAACAGTGGCCAGCAGAAAACTCCTGCAGGTTAAACTAGGCTTATTGGACACTTTTGGAGATGATTATCTGTGCCAGACACACTGTAGATGTACAGGTAGAAACTTGATAGCCTAAAACAATATTAAGGCTACAAACAGTCCATTGCCGATAACTCCCTTAAACTAACTTGCTCCACTTATAGAAACTGCTTCTGTGAAAAAGTAAATGTCTGGTATGAAATGACTCCCACATTTTCAAACGTCATTTTCAGAAACATTAAAATAAATGAATTAAAAAAAGATTTAATTCCAAGAGCTGTGTGCAGAATTGTAACCCTTGTTCAAGGTAGAGCTCCTCTTCAACACACTTGCATGAGACCGTACTGAATGGAGTTTTTCTGATCTGCTAGGTAAGCTTTGTCCCACTTGTTGCATTGAAGTAATGAGTCAGTTTGTGTGGAAGATGCTTTACAATTGCAACAGCTCATTGACATTGACAGCTCATGATATGTCCTTGGCATTCAGTGGGATGAAACAAAGCAACAATCTCTTGAATGAAAACTGTGTACAGTGGTTTCTGAGACTGGATGAGGCATTTATTGAGCGCAAAGGCCAAATATTAGTCAGCATCACTCTACAATCAACCTGAGAGTGGTGTTGAGACAGCAGTGTAACTTGTCCCATGGAGTTGAAGTAATGGTTAGATTAATTCGCCCTTGTTGTGCAGACTTGTGTCTCTGAGACAGTGATAGTTCATGGCATGAAGGGCCCTCCAGGTGGTCTGGAGGCTCTGAATAGGTGTGAAAGTGAACTTGTCTCTGTTATCTCCTGCAGACCGGTAGCCTGGCAGGAGTCTCTCTAGTCTTGCTTTGTTGTCTTTGGAGTTTGGACTGTTGGTCAGACAAATCAAAACATTTGAAAATGTCACCTTGGGATCTGGGAAGCTGTGATGAATTTTTATGCTTATATAATATTACAGTTAATAGACAAAATGGTTCAATTCAATAATAGAAAATAATATGCAGATGAATTAATAATAAAAATAAGTTAGTTGCAGTGCTATGACCACGCACTCCATAGATTACATCCTAATTGCCATATTCAGGCTATTAGTTTGAGGTTTATCCTGCGTTTTTAATCTCTTAAATTGGTCAGTTTTTACTGCAGCATACAAAATAAGTAAAACAAAAAGCATTTGCAAAAAACTAAATAAAGCTGAAAGAAATAGTATGATTTTTGGCCAATACTCCTATTCTTCTTAACAAGAAGAAGAGAAGTTTTTTTTTCATGTCTATATGGTAAACATGAAGCTACAGTCAGCAGGTTAGCTTAGATTATCACAAAGAATGGAAACAGGGGGAAACAGCTAGCCTGGTAATGAAATCCACCTTCCAGCACCTCTAAAGTTCACAAATGAACTTAAAGTGTAAAAACGCCACATTGAGGTTTGATTGGGGATTATGTGCTGGACTATTTCATGAATGAGAGCAGTTGCCAAGCAACACGCAGAGACCACAGGAAACTCAATATCCTTCTTAAAACCATTACTTGTTGTTTTAACATTTAGTTTGTGAATGGGTTAAACACAGGGGATAATGACGAGTTAATTAGTTAGTGTTAGAGATAGACTTAGACTGTAGGCTTAGGTGTTTTTTTACTGTTGAACAGTGACAGGCTAGTTGTTTCCCTCTGTTTTCAGTATTTGTGCTAAGCTTAGCTAATGGCTGCTGGCTATAGCTTAAATCTTAACTGTACAGACATCAGTGCGGCATCGGTCTTATTTAACTCTTGACAGAAAACTAATGTGGACGCGTTAACTGTGGACTGCTGAGCTTCCTGTGGTTTGCAGTTGGCATATTGTGAACAAAGACATATTAAATAGATTAGGGTAATGTAAAACTTTGGGGTATGCAACACCAGTGCTTGACCTATGCATACATGCCACTACAGCACATTAACAATACTGATCATGAAAAGCATAAATATATACACCACAAAGCACCAATATATACAGAAAT
>JAVQJD010051155.1:0-11136 GCA_036023655.1 Nannoperca australis
CGTTGGGTCTTTGTGTGCGTGGAAGTTGGTCTCGACCGGCTCCATGTGATTGAGTGCCCTGAGATAACTTTGTTATGATATGGCGCTATATAAATAAAATTGAATTGAATTGAACTAGAGGCTGTCATACACTTGTAGCCTGCTAATTGGGAACTCAGTGTGTTTCATATTAAAGAAACATTAAAATGGAAGGATATCTGCAACATTGATGACATGTATTGAAAAAAAATTACACAGAAGTGAAGGAAAATAATGTAACTCGCTGACTTTTGCATTCATTTTTCAGATTCAGATAAGCATATTATGTGAACGGAACTTTTTTTTTTAGAATTTAGCAGTACTGTGAATCCATTGCCCATTATGCCCTTTTGATAATTTACTAAGTACTCAAACAAAACACCCTATTGAAACAATGGCTTTGAGCTTGCTCTGAGTTCACAGTGTGTGAACATTTTTTACCTTCTCTTACCAGTAATCTGCACCTTTAGACACAGAAAGAACTAAATGTATTCTATGCCCCTCTAGCATCTATAGTAATACTTTTGGCAATGGGTATGCGTTGAGTAGAACTACAAGAAGTGTTGTAATGTATTAAAAAATGCTTAATGTGCATCGCAAATAGACACTAGTATATGTTATACATACACCATGCATTCATTAACCACCCCCCCGCCACAAACACACACAGACAGTTGCTGTGAACTGAAGATGCTGTGGTGATCAGGGCTGGTGAGCAGTGTCGGAGTACAAAGTGAGAGAATGTGAACTGGGTTTGAATTAGTGCCCAGTGGAGTAGCTGAGCAGGGCAGCATGGCTGGGAAGTGAAGGAGAGAGAGATAGAGAAAGAGAATAAGGAAAAGACAGAGTGGAGTTGCTGGAAATGAAAATTGGAGATTGCGGGCAGGGATAGAGGGAGAAATAGACAGAGTGCCTTCCGACTGTGCCTGTCGACTGTGCCTGCAGGGTTATTATCTGTCGCATCCTAACCAAAAGGAGAATAATAATTAGAGGCCTATCGCACTGTCACCATGATTTTATTCACCTCACTGGCACTGACACTCCTTGCAGATTGTCTTTAATTAGCTCTACATCACTTAATCAATATGGCCGTGACCATGACAAAACAATGGCTTGTGCGTCCTGCCGCTCTGGCAAGAGAGACACACCGGAAGCAACGGGAAGAACGGATGAAGTGTTGACAGACAAGAAGAGAGAAGAAAATTATGTGGAGTGGCATTTCTGTAGGAGGGGGAAGAAAAAAAATATGTCATGCTCTGATAAAAACCTGCTCTCATGATGATTAGAGCCTGCACTTGCTTATCTACTGTTGAATTTGTGAGAATGCAGAAAAATATATACGTCTTCAGAAAAGCAAGCAGGTTGAAGTCTCGGCTCAGCTGTATATGAGGCAGCAGTAATAGTCCTATCATGTCAGACTATGCTATAGGATCGAATGCAGTAATCCTCGTTATATTTTTGAGCAGGAGAACTGAGTGCTTCTACCACACTAATGGTGATGTGATGAATAGGTATTCAGGAGAGGTCTCCTCTTAAAGCCTTAGTGCCTCAGGCTACTGGCCCTCTCAGGCCCAGCTCTCATCTCTTACTCTTCTCAGTGAAAGTAACAGCATGAAGTGAGCTGGTGCAGGGATCTTCAGAGAAGAGTACTTCTCACTTGTCAAGCACATTTTTTTTTTTTTACTTGGTATGTTCTAGATCGATATCTGCAGCTGCCATGCTTAAATCTGTGTTTATCTCATCCAAACAGCCCTGAACAAAACTGAACTGAAAGGGACTTCAACTTGTGCATAATGTAAGGTTCTTTAGAGAGCATTTGCACTGTGTGTGGGTATAATCTGTTTATTCAGTAAAATGCCACTAAATGAACATCAACGAGGAAATTTAAAGATTGTCAGATTATTATGGACTGCAAGGGACAAGAGTGTAGAGTCATCCTTATACACAAGCCATTGCTTTTCAAATTAGTACGAACACAGTTGTTGTGCAGAGGTGGGCCCTTGCCATGTCATTAATATTTAAATTTGTGATTTAATCTGGGTTTCAGAAATTTCCCTAAAATGTGCTACCCCTCTCAAAATCATAATTAAAAAGGGTATTTCTGTCATTCTAATCCCCCATGCTTTGAGGCTGGATCTTGTTTTGAGTGCATTCTTGCCCATTTTACCCGAGGCAATAATCAGGCAATAGTCAACAATGATATGTCCCAGGAGGAATGAGCAGTGGAGTCGCAGACCACCATGTCTTAAAGACAGCAAATGAAAATATTTATGTTAACGATTAGCAAAGGAAGTGCCTCCTTAAGGGAAAAAATCATCTCCCATTCCCTCCTTGTGCTGCATGGAATATTAATGCAAGGGATGGCCTTTCTGATATCGTATTTCCCAGGCTGCACTCGCAAATATCATCATTAAGCACCACAGATCTGCGTCGTGCTCAGAGTGAAGAGCACACTGCACAACATCCTGCATCAACTGGAATCCAGACACAGACGTACTGTTTATAGAAATCCACACAGGAACTGTTTGCCTGTGTTTAGCACACACATAACTAACATATTCCCAAACACACACACACACACACAGACAGACACACACATCCCACAATGTAATTCACTTTTCTGGGAGGAGAGCTGAGTTGAGATAGTAATGCAGGACATGTCACTAAATTCACAATACAGTTTATTGTCTTGTACCTGCTGAACATTGCATCTGTTGCTGACAGATCTAGCCTGATGATCCAACACCACCCCCTGTGGTGAAGCAGCCTCAATAGCCACTCTTCACCATTACAGCCTACCTCTCTTCCTTCCTCCCACCAACACCTTCCCACCCATGATACTTCTCATCTCACACTTGGCTAACTCCACAGAATATTACCCCTTTATTATTCAACATACAGCCATCTCATTTGTGCTCTGTATACTCATTTTCTCCAGTTTGTTAATATTTTCCTGTCTGTTTGTTTGTTTGTTTAATCACTGAACGGATCGGTGGCTCCTCATTTTGACAATGCAGCTGAGACTTTGCAGATTATATGGCTGCAATCATCAGCAGGGAGTTAGAGGAAGGTTCAAGGAACACAGGCTAACACAAGACTGTTTGTTTAAACTAATAATTCTTTCTACTCTTTCCACCAGCAAGGCAAAACTCCACAAAACACACACTGACAAGCTAATTTGTTTATCTAGTTTTTCCTAACCATTTTTGCCCATAACTCCATGTGGCTGTAAATGTAATATTCAGTTAGGGGCTGTTTTGGGATTTCTCTCCACTGCACACTGTGCCTGTTGTACTAATAATGTGCCCCTAATTAAATGTTACAGCTTCTCTGAGCATTAATGACCTGAAGACAGAGGATACAAATGGAGGCTTCAGTGTGAGCTCTGGCAAAGATGCTGGTTCTGTCCCTCCATTACTAATATACAGTTATAGCTAATGGGTTCTGGTCATTGTTTGCTGCGGACCATGTTGAGCGTGGAGCATTAGGATGTTTATTTATTTATTTATTTTCTTCACAATTGGCTGCTACAAACTCTCAGACAACCAGACTGTAATTGGCAGGATCTCATCACTCCTCTCTGGTCCTGTTAGTTTTGCTGTTGCAGACGTGGCAGAAAACAGACAAGATGTAAATTCATCACCTCAGGGAGTTTCAAATGCATAGCCCATCCTTTTCTCGGTTTCTCTCGCCGGCTCTCTCTCTCTCTGTGCCTCTCCTAAGCATCACAGGCTCTTTTTGTCTCTCTCTTCGGTTACCCCTTGGCTTATCCTCCTCTTGTGTAACCTACCACAGTGATTAACTAATCACGGTGATACCTTCACTCTGTGACTGGGTGATATTTGTAAACAATGACTCAGACAGAGAGCGAATGAGAAAACGCAGACACTCTGTCCACTGCTTGTCTCTTTAGTCATCTAACAAGGCATCTAAGATCAGCTCTCGGCTCTTCTGCAGCTATAGATGAATACATCATGATGAAACAAAGCACTTTACCAGTACAGTAATAAGACAATGGAATGGCACTCAACTCCGGCAGTGCACAAAGATATTTAAATATGCTCTCAGCAGCAACAGACATATTCTATGTAGACGCGTAATTCAGATTTGTAAATATTAACATGCCAAAAAAGATGTGTTTTATCAGCTGTCTAAAACTGAGCTGCTATTTGAAGGAAATTAGGTTTCCAGCACTCTGCAGAAGACAAGTTACCATCTGGATGAAAAAAAATCTCAATTATTCTGTGTGATAGTGACGAAGCCAACGCCACAATTTCAGTGAAGGGCGTTTTGAAGAGGCGAGCGGCCATAGGGGGCAGTCTCAATTAGCAAGCTTTCTTTGAGCCTCAGCTACCTTTCTGCTGGGCTGAAGACAGATTTGCTGTCAGTAATTACTCTATTTACAGGAATAGCTTTCCCTACGCAACACAGAGAATGTTTGATTAGCTGGGTGGGAGAAAAGGTCAGGATGTGGCTTTCTGCTATTGGATCGAGAAAAGGGTGGGTTTTGTTGGGATATTGGTAATCAGGCCATGGAGCCAGGAAATGATCATAGTAATTGTGTGTGTGTGTGTGTGTGTGTGAGAGAGTGCGTATCTGTATGCATGCGAGTATGTGTGAGTGCCTCCGTGTGTGTGGGCAATTCAGCTGGGCACATTTACCACAGGAAGTGCTGCACTGAGTCGTATTCAGCTGGTGCTGTTGGCATGAGTAGGTGCAGAACAGTGGATAGAGCCATGCTGTGCTGCAGAATGCATGGCAGCTGATTGCTGCATGTAGTTCTTGTCTATTGCTTTGATCAAACCTTTTCTTTAGCAAGCCTCAAGCAACATGTGGCACCCTGCATGTCCCTGATTGAGCTATCTGATATTCAACCATATACCATTCATTCATACCAAATACCCTACAAATAATAATGTATAAGACCCCATGAGCTGTTGAGGTTGTAATCAAGGGAGCAATCAGCAGGAGCAATCAATCCTTCTATGAATAGAATTTGAATGCATGTTCCATCATCAATATATTCATGAAGCGTCTACGACCAAGTACACTAGGATTTCTACAATTTTCTTTGAGCAAGCAAACATGGCAATGTAAATATTTTTGCAATTTAGCCTCTTCAACTGCATCCATCCCTCCGGTGGGTCATTTAAAAGGCAGGTTGAGTGGCTGCTCGATTTCAGGGAAACGCATAGAATATTATTGCAAAGACATCTTGAATCTTCCACCTTGTGGTAATATAAAGAAATGTTGTCTTGGGTTTGAATATTTCACTCAATCTGAGGATGATATTGCTTCAAAATGTATTACAAGCAGATAAAGAATACCCATACTTGATCAAATATTATATTATTTATACTATTTTAAAAGCTATTTCACTTTACAGGTACTCACAGCATTTTGAGAGATTAAACATAACAGAAGGTTAAGAGTCTTGGTCTCAGACTTGCAGTCTTTTTCCTAATATATTATGAATGCATCTCGTCTTCAGTGTGGGTTGATTAGATGAGCTCTACGGCTATTCTGTAAAGACAATGGATGGACTTACCGCAGGGTATTGTAGGTGGTTACAATCAATACAGCCAGGCTGACACACTGACTGTATTGATATTCTTTCTCACACGTTCCCACTGGAAGGACAGATTCTCACCTGTTAACAATGATTATTATATGTATGCAGAATTGGGCTGAGCCTCCGGCAGTGGTGCTGTTTTGTTCCGTACAATAGTGACCGAGATACTGTATATTACATGCATGTCAAAGCTCAACTGGGTCTCTCACATAGCACTGTGGCAACCACCATTAGAGTAGACATTTCACAGCTCAGTGGAGAGAAAGTGTAGCTCATGCAAGTGGACATAAATATGGAGAAGCACTGACATACACAAACAAAACTATGCTTGCATATTTAAATACATACATACAAAAATGGACACATTTTAACACATAAGGTTAAAATGAATACACATAAAAACACACACCACCGAAAGTTATGTTATTGTCTTTAGGAGATTATAGTGCCTAAAACTGAGCTGATGTAAGCTGAAAATGCAAGGTTATCGATTCTCATGTAAGGTCTTTATGTAATTTCCAAAACTGTATCATGTCATGATTCAATTGCCTCTGTGGGACAGAGGTCCTGCTTCATTTGTGGTGAATGCTCTCTGCTTGAATTATTGAACACTCAATAGGAAGTGCTCTCTGTAGTTTATGCATGCAGGGGTGATGCATGTGTGCTCTATAATCCTCCTGTGGTCTCAGTCGCTACTATAAAATGTAAAAGCCCAGATGAGTTTCCTTAATCAAAGGCCCACAGGAGCCGTTAATAGATTAAACACTCCACGTTGAAAGCACACCACTATCTGCCTGCCTGAACCCTGAGGTACAGCCTTTTATGCCATTTAAATAGTTGCCATGGTAATGAGGTCACGCTTTGTTTAGGCTGATTTTGATCTTGATATATTTAGAAGGCAGTGGGCCTCCATGTCCATCATCTAATTAATGAATTATGACTCAGAAAAATAGCCAGTATTCTTAGACCCAGATGACTCCAGCATCTTTCAGAGCTCAGGCGGGGGCTCGGTTTGTGTGCGACCTCGCTGCCTCAATCATAACAACTCTGCATCATTATGAAGGAGGTCTGTGTAATTAGCTGAGGTGTAATTTGGTCCTGTATTTCAGCTGTAAATATGTGGCTGGCTGTGTGTTTGTGCTCAGTGAGAATGTGGGTAGGGTTTGCTGCGTTCTGCTCCCCAGTATTATTATCTCACCCAGGGCTTGTGCCTATGACCCCAGGGCTTTGTAGCGCTCTACTGCCATCCATGGGTGTGCACAAATGCTGCCATTTCTGCAGTTGGTGGGCATTTGTTGAACTGATTAAAATTGCCCTTTATAGAACACGCCCACAGGCTAAGAGCAGAGTGGATTTTTTTTTAGATGTTTATGATAAAGCACAAGGCCATGTTGGCATGTTGGCATGTCTATGTGGAGACAACATGTGTGCAGTGCATGCAGATGTTCCACAGTATTCAACGGTGGTGCAAGTCCAAGCATGTGACAAGACAGCTAAGATCACCAGTGAAAGTATATGAGCTCAGGACAGAAATAGCAGAGGCTGAGACACATGCAGGGTAAAGGAGAAACACGTTATGATGCCATTTTTTCCTCACTGCCAGAGGGGCCAAGAGAGACAACGGAGAGACGGAGAGAGTGAGAGGAGTTAAAGGCTAAATAAAATTCACGGAGAAGGAGAACAAAAGAGAGCGACAGAGAATTGGAGATAATGACACAGCAGAGTAGCAGCAGAAATGAGGCTAGTCAATTATTAGAGTGAAAATTATGAGGAATGGCTATGAAAATTAATCAAAAAGGATTAAATTAATACAGGTTAAATGGCTGCCTTCCTCTCTAGCTAATATTTAATGAAAGCTTGTTCTGCCAACAGACTATGAGATTAGACAGGTGATTGGCAGAGCATGGAATTCTGTGAGGTATGGCAGATTGTCCTCATCACACTCATTATTCCCATCCTTTATTTGGTCCATCACTTTACAAAAGATGGCATCTGACCCGTACATTGTGAGAGGAATCGTAAGTTGTGATGAGTTCTGCTCCATTCCACTCTACACAGCCAGAGAAAATACATAAGTTAGTAACAGTGGTGTCTGATTAAAAGATGCCTCGACATAGAAAAAGTGGGGGCAAAGGTGAAAACCTCTGAGAGAAGACATGATTTGGGAGTTTCTGATAGCTGACTTACGGCTTCAGTTATTGTACATCCAGCTGGTGCATCATGCACATAGTATTTTGTCACTGGAACAACCCTGATAGAGAATAGAGTTGTGTACACTGCTAAAATCAGAATGCAAGCTCAACAATAGAGACAATAAAGAGGGCTGGGGGGAATTAATACAGTCTAATACTTGACATAGAGGTTTTGTTTTGATGTGTCAATAATCTATCATCAAGAAATAAAAATGTCCTTATATTTAATCAAGTCACTGTATTTCAATCCATCTATGCTTGACCACAGTCTTCATCAGTAACTAGCGACACTGCTTTATGTCTATGTTGATTATTATTATAACAGAATCGTGTTTATTTAATGATCACAACAAAGTCTGGGTTATTTTGATATCAGAAAATAATTATGTAACCATTAGAAAGCAAAACATAAAAAGAGTTACAAACACAACCTTGTCACCCGTTGTCACCCACATACAATTTTATTATATTATATTTTTTGTGATAGTTTTGAAAAATTAGGACATTCTGGCTTGTCCTCCATTATAAAATTGTCCTTGGTACTTTGTTAGGGTTAAGAACCGGTTTAAAGTTGACGTTAAGGTAAGGGTCGCCTGTAGGTCGGATGATAGAAGTTATGGCATAGGGGGGCTAGAGAATTCATAATGTCAAATATGTAAGTGTAGAGTGTGTAAGTGTAGAGAGAGAGTGTGTGTGTGTGTGTGTGTGTGAGTGAGTGCTTACTGTCTTTGCATTTATTGTGTCACCTCAGTATTGCATAAAGCATTATTAAGGACATATTCAGCAGTCAAACTGTACAAATGGAGCCACTGGAGGAAAACATAAGAAATAAAAGTGCTGTAGCCATGGATTTCTTGTTCTAATCGCAGTGAATCATCCAGCTTACTTCTTACACAGCAGCAACAGCAGTATCTTTAAATATCCAATATGGTGCATCAATAAGCACAAACTTGAATGCGTTCTCTTACTTTGGGACCAGGTTTTTTTAAGGCAGTGGGGCTTTGAAGAGCGTACAGGAGCGTGGTTAAGTACAGATACAAGGGTAAAGGACGTCTGCATCCATGTTTAAATCTTTGCTGCCACCCTGTGAATATGATGATTACTGCATTCTCTTTGGCTGGTACATTAAAAGGAAATATATAGCATGACATATTACAATACACCCAGACAAAGCTTGTAAGCAAAAACTTTATGTAAACACCACTTCATTTAAATATAACTTCATTATAAATATGTACTTGCACATTATATTGATCGATTTGATATAGTTGTTTAGCTGGTGACTTAAAGCAGCCTATATGAGAGATCAACTATAAATAATGAATAACATGTCATATTTTATTAGATGACATCCCTGATACATTCACTTAGCACAAGTCTATTTCCAGCATGCACCTGGTCATTTGCATAACCCTTCTAGGAAACCAGCAGCAGTGTGTTTTTGTGCATGTACTATTTTGTATAAAACCTTGCCTCACTAAAACCTCTGTTAGACATGGAACAGGGGGACTGTAAACAGTGCTGCCACATGCCCCCTTACATTTCCATGACACATTCTCATAAAGTGACAACTAAGTCACCAAGATCAGTGTTGCACAACAATAACAACAAGACATTGGCTTACTCATTTCAATTCCATTTGCTTAATTGAAATGAATGTAACAACAACAATATTGCCAAAATGTCAGGTGACAATTATGTTAAGACAATAACAACAACAACAACAATTAAAAAAACATACAATTCATAAAAATCTGAAAAATAGCAAAACAAATGAAATACATGTGAGACTGTGGAAGTGTATGTTGAAGTTTAGTATGTGCACGTGTGTTAATGTGTTGATGATATTGGTGTGTTTGTGTGTGTGCTGTATTTTGGTGTAGCAAAGACCATATTGCCAAAGCATCCGGTAATCAGGTTTATTTTATTTATTTTTTTAAGTCTCTTGCTGTGTGAAACAGCTTTTTTGCTGCAGTTCCATTGGCAACCACACGGGGACAGTCTTGCTGCAAAAATAGAGGCGCCAACACAGGCGAGACTGATGTGGGAGCCAGCAGGTGAGCTGAGGAGGGTTGACATTTTTTGGATGGGGCTCAGAAAGCTGTCTCTTCTCATATCACTTCACAGTACACCCCACCCAGAGGAGCCCATATCACTCACCCAATGCGAGTGGATGGGGAGGGGAGCCCATCCATGGCTGACAAAATGAATAAGTCAGCAGACCAGGAAGCAGGCAAGAAATGGAGATGACTGTCTGAGTGGGCCATTCTGTCATAATTATGCATGGCTGTTTAGGGCGTGACATGACACTACCAGTGGCCCATATTTTGCCAGAAAATGTTGCAAGGAGTAGCTTCAAGGAGGAATTTGAAACACCCTCCAATTCCATCTGGCCCATTGGTGTAGAGGTGAGTAGCAAATTCAGACAGCTATGATTTGGAGACAAAATGCATAACCCACAACCAAAGGGCCGATCTAAACTTCAAAACACGTCTGAAGTCTGTCCTGAAATAAGCTCAAACTGGACTTGAAGCATAGTCCCCGAGGTGAAATGACACCAAAAGAGGCCGCAAAGCGATTGGTATGATATCTCATAATGGCTTACCTGCTGTGATTGTGCTGAAAGCTATTTGGATTATAGAAATAAAACAATGGTAAAAATATACCAGAAGAAAGATAACATGTAATCCCCCTTATATAAGGAAAGCATGCTATAGGAGCCAGGTAAGGACAAATCCAAGATTTATTTCTCAGTTTTACATTGAAAGTGTATTGATAGCTTTAATCTACTACAAACCACGATTCCATAATTTATGTCAATTCAGTCTTCTTCGAAATTTGCACTCATGCACTACTTTTAGAGCATCAGCAACATTTTATGCAGTGAGTGTCAAGAAGACATTGTAACTGAATGATATGGTGATATGGTTATGCCTCAGGCGGAGTGGAGTGGTAAGGTACTGTAAAAGTGCAAGCTACAGCCTGATTTAGGATATGTCATGAAGCAGGATGACAGATAAGCTGTCAGAAGCAGCCGGTGGAAGGAGCATCTGGATCTCTCCCACAATAATATCTTGCTAAACCATCTGTCCATGTCTCCCCTTCATGGGCAGGTGGTTAAATCTATATCCTCGGCCCCTCGTCATGCAAAAAGTGTTATGAGGAAGCAGGACAGTCTACTGTGCCTAGGATGCCCTGGGCACACACGTCACATTACATAGAGCACAGATCAACCCTCTGAAATCCGTCTCTCTCTAATCTACATGCCTCAGAAATGTGTGTGCACATGTGCACATACACACACACACACACACACACACACACACACACACACACACACACACACACACACAC
>JAVQJD010051158.1:0-11971 GCA_036023655.1 Nannoperca australis
AAAAAAACTATATATTGTGGTTTTTTTTGTTTGTCTTTTTTTTTTCCTTATATACAAAAACCCATGAGTGGGACCCCCACCACCCCCCCCCCGCCCCCCCCGGCGTGCCCACTGTCAGATGTTTAACTCTCGCACTCCTTTGGGAAAGACATCGGGGCTAATAGGTGAAACCACAGCTGCTGGAGAGGAGCGACGTTCCCCCTGGAGACGTCCGACAGTCCGAATATAAAACCGGTCACAGAATGTTGAGTCCCCCCCTCCCACCACCACAACCTCCAGTTTCCACAGTCCATAATTCAGGGGGAAAAGAGTCCTTCTTGAAAAATACACAAGTTTTGGGTCGCCCCTTTAACTTGCTGCCGAGCTCGTCCCCTGCAGGCTGCGGGGCGCGCACTGGGAAACCTACACGGACTGTTCGCGGAGTAAAAGCTGAGTCTGTGCGCCTGCTTCCGTTGGAAGAAACGTGGGGTGGAAGAAGTCAGTTGCGAAGGCAGTCTCCGAGTTTAACCGGGAGAGAGGTGCAACAGCCACTTGGACTGCGTTGTTTTCCGACTTGGTCGTGAAACTTAAAAGACAGTAGGCCAGGTAGTGGACCTCGGGGGGGGGGGGACGTTGGCAAGATGCCTGGCAGGCAAAGCTGTGGGCCGTTTGTAAAGAAACGGAGAACTTCACAGTGTGAGAAAGTTTCGACCCGGGCAGACAAACAGGTGTGTGTGTGTGTGTGTGTGTGTGTGTGTGTGTTTCAACCACACGTTATGTCAGAGATTGGACCTTCAGTGTAGGCTATTTGTAGCTCGCAATAATAAGTGCGAACCATGGGCTCTCGGTTTTTCTGAACGTCACAGCAAAATCTGACGGGGAACAAATAAAATGAAAACCTTCCTTTCATGGGGATTTAGAGGCAATAAAAATCTGACAGAAATTTCACAACTACACACATTATGCAACAGCAACATGAAGGGAAGTGGGGGTTTTTAATTTATTGGACTTAACTAAACGGGTATAAAAACGCCAAACACGTTCTACCCGGCTCTCTCTACCCCCTCTCTCTATTTCCTATTTCCCGGGGTCACTTGCTGCCATTCTTATTATTCACGTGTCACATTTAGGAACAAGAAAGGTGCGATATAATTTTGTAACTGGGGCGAAAACGGGCCAAAGCTGTCACAAGGTGCTGCTGTTCTGCTATATTTGATTTCTGAGTGGTGGAGGTGGTGGAGGGATGTTGGTTCCTGCTTCACACACCTGCTTTCTTGTGCACACAATCAAACCAAAGTTAAATAAAAAAATATATATTTTGGTTTCTTCTTATTCTAAGTTATTTTCATCTTATTTTTAAAAAAAAATAACCCCCCCCCAACAACACAGAACTGTGTTCTGTTGCCGTCCAGGTGAGCCAAGCACACTGCCGGTTCATGCGCAGGTGCTCGGGATCAAATGACCTGTGTTTTGTGTGTGTGTGTGTTTCTTTTTTTAACAGAGCCTCTTAACTTTTGTGACCAAAATGATCACTTCACAAGCCATTTTCGTGCGCATTGTGCCAACAGCATTCAGGAGATGGATAATGCTTGTAAAGTCTGACAAGACGGCGTTTGTTTTGGTTCCACGCTCGTCTGAGAAATTATCATTCAACCCCTTTAAAGGGCGCAATTGAGAAGCAGCGGCGTTTTCACTGCGACTTTTTTTTTTTTTTTTTTTTTTTTGCTTTGTCCTCTTTAAAGTGGCGTCTGCATGTCTGACTCTGCCGGTTACTGATTTGCAGGCAGTATGTTAAGGTGGCCCATGTAAGTGATTTCCACGGGCATCCCACTAAAGGAGAACAAATCGCTGACAAAGGAGCGCCTTTCCCATTCAGCGGCGTCGTTAGGACAACCAAAAAGTATTTCTCAGATAATAAGTTCTACTTCAAAGCGTTTCTCACTGAAGGGTGACTGCTTCACTCCTTTTATTAAGTCCCCCTTCCTTTTTAATACCGAAGGAACTGTCTCTGGTTATTTTTCATCGTGTTGATTTTGTAACATTCATTGAGCGCTTGTTTCCAAACAGGACCTTCGGGAGCAGGCTCCTCTTCGGGCCCTCATCCCCCATAAAAGTCCACGGACAAAACGAGAGGAGGCCCACAAGTGCTTATTCTTTGAATGAAGCAGCAGATAAAGTGTTTTATTTTTTAAATGCTTAGAGGACGGCTATAAAATTGATAAAGCCTCTACAACACAACTACACAGGTCTTCAGTTGTTGCCTGTTTTATAAAAGCCTGCTGAAGTGGCTCCTTTCTTGGGCTGTAAAATGTGGTTAATATCTGAGATTGTTTGCACTCTGCTGCTGATTGTGTGCATGTTATGGTCTCAACATCATCCGACCCGAGTCAAGTGTTTTAATTGATGCAGCGTGGAAGCTCAGAATCATTTTCAGTGTGTGTGTGTGTGTGTGTGTGTGTGTGTGTGTTTTAACCAGGTTTCAATTTGTAGTTTATCCAATTCTTACCAGGCAAATGCAACCAGGGCGTCTCTGCAGCGTGTGCGTCATCTACCTGCCAACGGTGCATTTGTGGCAACACACGTTTCTGGAGAGGGTGCATCCTGAGCTTTGATTCTAGTTCATTTAGTGGCAGTTATTGTTTTTTTTTTCCTTCTTCTTCTTCTTTTTTAACCAGACACATTCAGATGTGAGCGTCTCACTGCCCAATTGCCATAGAAATCCTAACGCACCATGAAGACTGTCAAAGCGGCCCAGGCTTCCTCTCAGAAGCTGCAGCCTTTGAAGTGGTGCAGGACTCGCGTTGGTCAATTTTAATTCTATAGACTGGACAGGCAACTCTTTGAAAGTGAGATTGTGCGTTTTTAATGCAGGAAATAAGAGGGGGAACTTGTTTTATACACTCTATACAAGGCCGTGCTTATTGTCACATATCTTTTTATCTTTTATTTTTCCCATGAATGATTCATGCCTCGGCTGCTTTGTGCCGTGGCGCCTTTCAGAGGTAGCGCCATCAGGGGGCTATACGTTTTCCCATTAGCTCAGTGATTAGTTTATACCAGCCTCCTCGGCCCGTCAGGCCCATTTCTGAGATAACAGTGGATATTTTATGGCAGGATAGGAAGTGAACAGAGCTGCTTCTACTTTGCGATTTGAGGTGAGAATGACATTTATGTTTTTGTTGCATTTCACATTTAAAAAAAAAAAGGGAATTATTTGACAACAAATGTACAGTGCTTCCTAAAAATACATTTTACAAAAAGTAGCAATCTCACAATCACCAGAGTCCAGCAGAATTTCTGTGTAACCAGTCCATTTATATACAGTGATTCTCTAATTTAACAAAACGCTTATTAATCAAATTCACTCATAAATCATAATCATTTGACACTTTGTTAATTATTTACTGTATATGTCCTGTTTTTTTAAATAATGTTTTAGCATGAAATTTATATTGTAAATTTAATTCTGAACATCAAGGGGTCTGCACAATCATAGCTGATTCATCTCTACTTTTCATTTCTTTTCCTTTTTTTATCCATCATGTCCAACGGCACCATGCACCTCAAAGAGAACGACAGGTAACTACAAAAGGCATGCGAGAGAGGGACTTTTCACATTACACAGCCTATTCAAGTAAATGTTTTGTTCTTTTACAGACCACCATTAAAAAAATCAAATCAAAAGTGAACAAAAATGAACATAAAAATGGGAATAGAAAAAACATCAGCAGGGTACTATGCATCACCAAAACTGATATTATTATTCTTTGGTGTTCCTGTAATTCCAGTACAACATTGATACCAGCAAATAAATTACAATGTACAAAACAACATTTTTTTTTGTAATTAAAACTACACAACATTCACAAGCATCAGTACAGTTACATATATACAAATCCTACAGGGTCAAAGCCTGTCAGTGTAGACATTTAGGGTCTCGTGGGACTTACTCGTACTCTTTAACGAGCATAACACTTGTGTATTTTGCATAAAATATAGTCTTAAATAGTTCTTAAATATTACAAAATTCCATCCAAACACATGTATTGTATAAATCTGAAAAGGTAAATGTGAACCCTTAAGACACTCAGATGTTGGCCTCGTCGTTTTCTTTTTCCTTACTGGTTTATCAAAGTTTGTACCACATCTTAAAGAAATCACATGACGTAAAAAACAGCCTCATTTTCTAGTCCATTAACATTTGTTGCCATTTGTGGGGTTACACGTTGTACCATTTGCTTTCCTTAAATGTCTGGAATATGACAGTGATTTATAGCAGGCAAGTTATTAAACTGCAAGGGGATGATGGGAGGTCACATGAAAGATCTCACTTCGGCACACCGGTTGAGTCCTCAAGTCATGCAGTTAATTAAAAAAAATATTCATACTGAAAAGTTGTTTCCAGATATCTCAAGTCTAAGTTTTAAATGTTTTGGTCATTTCAAATAAGCAGCAATGCTTTAAAACTTCAAATTTTAGTTCTAATGTCTGTGTTTTATTTGGATCCAGATTTTAAGAAAGGTCAGGGGTCAAATTCTTCCCCATGTAATCAGGCCTGCGTTGCATCCACGATAATAGTGAATTATCTGCGTGTGGCAATAGTCGTTTAATAACACAACAGTAAAAAGAACTGATCAATATCCCAAGCGCACTGGCCAGCATGGATCTACACACTTTAACGGGTCAACTAGGTGACAAGTTTGACAGTCACGTGGTTGTAAACGGTGTATCAAAGCATTGTCCTCGGGTCTGAATGTCTGAAAGAGTCCTCGTCGTCTGAATCTGACGTTGGCACATCGCTGGAGGGGGTGTGGAGGTGGTTGGGCCCCCCGCTCCCCTGGCACACGTACCACTCGTTGAGGTTGGTGACCTGAGGGGAGAGGTTGGCGGAGCGGTTCCTGTGCGGCTCGGAGTTGGGCGAGAGAGGGTCTCCGAGAGGGTTTGTGGAGGAGATGTAGGGGACGTTGGTGGAAGGGGGCGGCGGGGACTTGCAGTGCACCTTCATGTGCTTCCGCAGGGAGCTCGGGTGGGTGTAGGACTTGTCACAGCCGCGGACTTTGCAGTAGTAAGGCTTGTCGCTGGTGTGGACGTGGGAGTGCTTCTTCCGGTCGCTGCTGTTGGCAAATTTTCTGTCACAGCCGTCAAACTCGCACTTGAAGGGTTTCTCTCCTTGAACGAATGAGAAGCAGATACAGTCAGTGTCATGTGCAGTAATGTCACTGCCCCATAGGGTGTATTTACACATTTACACACATCACAAGATTAGAACTGAAAATGAATTTTTTCATATGTCTTATAACCCACTGCACCACAGCATACCACCTTAAATAAATACAACATGAGGGCAATTTCTCATTAACTGCTCTGTGCAGCAGCCTGCACCTCTCCACTGGGGCTTCCTCTTCACCAGAGCGTGTTCACTGAACATCTACTGGAGCCACTGCTCCACACCTACTTGTCCAAAGCACTTTTCCTGTGTGAACACGTGTAACATGCCTTTAGGCCTTCTGGTTACGTGTGTGTGTGTCTGTGGGGGGAGATGGGGAACTCAGGAGACCACCAGAAGTCAGTTATGTACTGTGGTGGTCTCTGGATATAAGTCATCACACACACACACACACACACACACTCACACTCACACTCTATCACAATTAACTGGAATAAAAATGCACGTTTTAAAATCACAGCCTGCACAGTGCACACGTGTGAAATTGTGGACTGGGGTGCTGTGTGCCTTTTTCTAAATGATAATAATAAGAAGGTGTAACTTGGACTTTCTGGTGACTTTAATATTTTTGATGTATTACTCATTTATTTCCCTGGGGATTTCACATCAGTCGGTAAGAAGGTGCAGAGGCCTGCCTATACCGGTGGCATGAGGCCAAAATGAAGATCTCTTAGTCAAAACACGAGCCTCAATCTATGTAATTACTACAACAACAACAACAACAACAACAACAACAGCTCTCAAAAAGAGCCCTCGTGTGATTGTAAGGTCGTCTGCTGAGACTCGATGTCTTGAACTTTAGGGACTCTGACATTTCATATCCGGGTACATTTGATTTCTCTACAGCCTGCAGTGCAGAGGTTTCAGCCTACAGCTCGTTCTCCTGATAGTTAACAGTAAACCGGCGCTTAAAACTAACGCACCCGGCCAAGGCTACGTTTAAGACACCGTGTACCACGTGCTTAGGCTCGTCAGTATATAAATTGAGCGTTTGCGTAAACGCCCTACGCCTGAAGATAATTGCATTTACACGTGTTCTAGCGCTGTTTTGCGCGTACGTAAGCACGTTTTACAAATGAAATGGCATTGTCCCCCCACGCCTACTGCAGGCGTCTCGTCGAGTAAAATAAAAGTTTACATTTAAGAAGGGAAAGGAAACACGTTCACTCACTTGTGCGAATGCGCCACCGAATAAAACTTTTTGCTTTTTTAGCTCGCTTGTGCGCGCAATTACGCGCGATCGCACAGTCCACCCGCGTAGGTCGCGAATAACAACACAAGGTCACTCTTTTTATGGGTTTTTTTTTTTTTTTTAGATTGCGGTGTGCACGTTGTACACAATTCGAAGCACTGACCTGTGTGAGTCCTCTTGTGAATCTTTAAATTCTCCGATCGCGCGAACACTTTCCCGCAGCCCGGGAACGGGCACGGGAAGGGCTTTTCTCCCGTGTGAACTCGGATGTGATTGATCAGTTTGTACTTCGCTTTGAAAGCCTTGCCTTCCCGTGGACATTCCTCCCAAAAACAGACGTGGCTGCTCTGCTCCGGTCCTCCGACGTGCTCCACCGTGACGTGGTTGACCAGCTCGTGCATGGTGCTGTAGGTTTTGGAGCAGGGCTTTTTTTGATTCTGCTCCTGGTCGATCCACTTGCAGATTAGCTCTTGCTTTATGGGCTGCCGCATGTATCTTAAAAACGCCCCCGCCGCTCCGTGAGGAGCAGAAGCGATGTTCACATTGAGGTTCATGGAGTTGTAGCTGTGGAGAGAAGAGGGTCCATAGTGCTCTGGCCTGTGCCCGAAGTGCTCCGGCCTGCCGTAGATGTCCCCCGGTATACCCAGGCGCATTTGCCCATTGAGGGCATGGTGGTGGGCACCTGGGGACGCCTGGTCGTGAAGTCCAGTGAAAAGCGAATGGGCCCCACTTTCCGTGTGCCCATAAGCACCTGTTGGGGAGATGAACATGCCATGGTGATGAGGGGAGGAGGCGGAACTATGCTGGTCGCCAAGTGCATGCATAGCAGAGGCTGAGAGTTCTCTCCTGAGGATGAAGTCCCTGCTGCTTGAGTAGCCTGAGTGGGGGTGAGCCACGGGGAAACCAACTGTGGTCTGAGCAGAAGTGAAAGATGCCGCGGTCTGGGCTTCGGGGTGGCTCTGAATGTGCTGAGATGGGCTAAGTTTGAGAGCATTTGTCTGTGCCATGTGCTCGGGTCCAAATGGAGTGAGTGCCACTCCGGGGTCGTTGCCCAGCTCCCCAGGGTGGAGGTGGGCATGGTGGGAGAGAGGGTGATGCCCCCCTAGCCCCGGGAAGCCTGTCATATTCTGATGAGGAAGGGGTTGAGTCGCTGCCAAATCCGCTAATCTTAACGCCGGATTCCTCTTGCTTAAAGGGGGTTCCATAGCTACACTGACAAGTCCATCCGCACTCACCGCAATTGTTTTTCACCACGCCACGCTCTCTAAAACATTAGGAAAATGTGTATATAAAGGGGTCTGTAAGTTCTTTTGTCCGGCTTCTAACTCTGCTTGCTCCTTTTCCCACTCTGTCCTCAAGCGATTGGCAGAACATACAACAGTTGGAGGACACAGTGGGGAATACAGTTTAGAAATGGCACTGCGGGTATTGGACGGATTTCGGTGACTGGCAGTTAGGAGAACGAAGCGATTGGCTGTCGTTCAGCACAGGGGCTCAGCAGGGTTCCGCCCCCTCACTCTTTTTTTTTTCCTTTTTTTTTTATCGCTGTTGACTCCAAAAAGTTGTACTCACAAAGTTACCAGCGGATCTGTTTTGCGCAGCTTTCTGTTTACTGGCGCATGTGGATGACCGAAATGTCAGTTTATGTGACAAATGCAGCCCGGTTTACCTCTGGTTTGGTTTGTCCAAGTGTCACTATTGCCACCGGGAAAAGAGAGAGAGAGAGAGAGGGAGAGACAGACAGAGAGAGAGAGGGGGAAAAAGCCCGCTGCTGGTGGATGGATGCGACCAGTGTAAAAGATGTGACCAGTTTATAGACGTGTTAAGAAGGACCCAACAGTGATGGCGCAACGTTTTTTTATTTGGTATTTAGGTTTTTTATTTTTTATTTTTTCTAAAGAAGCATTTTTCAACAACATGCAGCTCAAGACACGACGTGATTTGTCAGGAAAAATATAAAGTGAAAAGAGGGGGGCACCTGTGGAAAAGCATTCTAAAATAATTATACAAATGATTTTACTAAAAACTAAAATACAGTGCGAAGAAAAAAGTAATTAAACAAATAAAATAAAATAAAAAAACACCAAGAAGCATGTTTGCGTCTGGTTTTTCTGGGTGTTTTAGGTGGTGTTCTTTTTTTTTTTCTTCTTTTTTTTACCCCATCCTCCCTGTAGCAGTTATTACCCAGTATTACAATGCATAACACCATTATATGAATACGATTTACAAATAATATGACTTACTGCACTTACATTTAAAGAAGATTTAAATTGAGTGTTTGGTAGTGGGGGCTGTCATCCAAAACCATACTGTGATGCAGGAAAAGCAATAACAATGTGAAATTCTTATTTGTGCAGACATTTTTTATTATGCCGCCATAAAAAATCCCATTAAAATAATTTGTAGTGGCTTAAATATATTACAGGTTGAGGCTGACCTGAATTATAAACGTGCAGCAGTAAACTAAGACAAGAGTGCGTAACCTATAATTGTATTTCAGCGAATGGATTAGCAGGACCTGTAAAAGGTGTGGTGCATTTCATTTTTTTAATCTTTTCCATTGGTTACCAACTTCTGAAGTTCACTGTGACGGATCACGCCATTAGAAACAGTCCCTGTTGACAGCAGAGCGTGTATCTGTCATTGATACGTCTTCATTCAGACACCTTTCCAATCGATTTGTGATAGCAGGCCTCTCCAACTACTAATCACCATGTCATCTGTGCAAAGTTTTTTTATTTTATTATTATTTTTTACAACTTCAACAGGAGCCCGCCTTTAAAATGTAGAACTTGATATATATTCTTCAGCAACACGTTTTCTCACTCACACATGTTTTCTGAATGGCTTCGTGTTAAGGAGGGAAGGCTTCGCGTGTTATGGGCCTGTTGCGCGTGCTCCTCTGTTGAAACTGATTTATGAACTTGATTAACAGGATCTGAAACGAAGGCTTTGCATCAAGGTTTTATGTCAAAACTTAAAGATATAAAACGTGTTTTAAAATAAATACACATGCATCAATGCACAGTTAGACGTGGCTGTTGAGAGCATTTCTGCCTGCTCATCTGTCAGTGTTCAGAAACACCTTTACTTTGAACAAAGACTCCTATTTGTATTTTCATCAGAACTGAAAAGTAAAAGGAATGAAAAATCACCCACGACCATGTGTGTGTGTGTGTGTGTGTCGTTATCTCGGGGGATTTAGTTAAATAAATAAAATATGCCCAGCTCCAGTGAGAGCTTCTGGAAGCCCATAAAACACAGGAGCAGTGGGTGCGTTGTTTATGATTTGTGTAAGGGCCCATGTTTCAGATCACATTCAATTAAACAGCACGTTAAACGGGGGCCTAATCCATACGCAGCGAACATAAAGAAGTAGCACTCTGATGAGGAAACGGTAACAATCAGTTGCTATCCCTGCTGCTCAACCGGGACAATTTTGTGAATATCATGCACGTGCATTTTTTTTTTTTGGTACGCGTCTTGGTCACGGTGTCGCACGTTTCTGCGGAATTTTCCAGATTGATCATAGTTTGACCAATTGATTCCAATAACATGCATATTTGGGAAACTCGAGTTTTAACTTTCTTTGAAGGAATGGGTTAATTTTTATTGACGTATAGCTTCCAACTTACCCAAAGCTGTCGATGCCTCCTCACACGGAAGAGGGGGACATCTTAAACCTCTCTCTCTCTCTCTCTCTCACTGTCTCTCTCTCTCTCTCTCCCTCTCTTTAAAACAAAGACGCTTTGTCATAAACAGGGTTATTTTACCAAAAGGAGTCAAGAGGGCAACATATGTGGTCTTAACGGGTCATAGGTCAAACATCCATGAAACAGAGGGTCACGGAAGCCACACTAGTAACCTTCCAGTGTGTCAACATATTGATATTGTCAGATAACTGAGAGGAGAAATACGCTTTTCCTTTGGCCCCCATTGTAATACAGAGCTCCCTTATGTGATCAAGACGACCGCCTTTATTGATAAGCTTTGCTTGGTGCTCGCACGATGCAGAAGCTGTTTCTTTTTTTTCTGTCAGTGCTGACTTCAGATCACACTCTGAGGAATATTTCTTGTGATTTTCATATTTAGAATCTGGGAGCCGTGTCCTAAAACCTGTTAATATACTGGTCATTGGGGTGTTTTCAACCTCCTTTCTTCTCCAAGCAGAAAGGAGAAACCCGCCGCCATGTGCCTCTATACCCGGTAGATTCTTTTTTTTCCCCCTTCTTCTTTTTTAATTTTCTTTCGCTTCCCCTGTCTGGAGAAGGTTTTTCTGTTGGTTTTCCAGAGAAATAAAGAACTACTTATAGGGGTCGGCAGACGTGACTTTGAACTTGGATCAGCTCCTGCGTTTCCTGTGGTGCGGGTTGAAATAGACTTGGAAGAATGGCACACAACGCTCAGCCTGTCCCACTCTGAGCTAAGAGACACACAACCCCCCCCAGAAAAAAAAGAAGTTTTTAAACGTTTCCCTCGCCTTCACCATTATTTTGTCGCGTAGAGAGCACCGCAGAGCTGAGGCAGGCAGAGAAGGCTGTTGTGTAATGGATCGAGAGCACTTGTGGGATTCCGATGTGGTGAAAATGTAAGTAAACTTCCTTTTGACTTGTACAGCTGTGGCTGTAGCCTGTGTAGCCCTTCATCTGCGAGCAGCTGCGTGCTCGTGATGGAAAGTTGATCGTAAATGAAGCAAATCTTTGTTTAAAAAAAAAAAAAAGAAGAAGAAAAGACTCCCCTCTGTCAGTTGTGGTGCCTGTGTGGGAACCAAAAAGGAAATGTGATGGTTAACGGTGTAAAAAAAACAAAAAACTAGCTGTATGGCTGCAGGCCCTTGTTTTCTTGTGGGCATCGTTTGGGGGCTAAAAACCAAACCTCACACAGAAAGCACCATGAAATCTTAATTCGAAGTCCACGCCCGACTTTCTCTGCTTAAAAACGTGATTATTGTGAAGCTCGGCAAAGGCTCGACCTTACAGGTCACTAGTGGTTAACTTGGATCTAAGCGCGGTTCACCACCATAACGTGTCACTTAATTGCTGTGGTGAATGTGAGAACCGCCGAGGAAGCAGAACCGGCGACATGTGGAACCAGTAAAAGAACCAACAACAACAACAACAACAACAACAACAAGCCACTGGCGGGTGCCAGTGTGAGCGCCGGTGCACCACTAAAGGCCCAGTTGTGGTTCTGCAACCGGTGGAGAACCCCCCCCCCACTGGACTCCATATGGAGCCACACAAGCTTTTTCAGCTGTGGAGAATTAAGTGGCGAGTTCCTCACATCTGAATGAATTTCTAAACTTTATTTGAACCAGATGATAAAGATATATCAGCATTTAACATATCTGTGTGATATGTTTTAAATGGAACAATTTGTAATAGGCTAATCAGTTTTTTCTAAAGGGAAAAGGAGAGGTGTAACAGCAGTACGTTGAGCCCATACAAAAAAAAACACGTTATGTTTTGCATTAGAAAATCGATACCTGTTTAGCACGTTTTCTTTTCGGTTTCGGGGGGGGGGGGGGGGGGGGGGGGGGGGGGGGGGGGGGGGGGGGGGGGGGGGGGGGGGGG
>JAVQJD010051159.1:0-28542 GCA_036023655.1 Nannoperca australis
ACCCCCATATATATATATATATATATATATATATATATATATATATACACTGACAGAAAACATACTTTGTGTGCCTGAGTGATAGAAAGGAATCAATAGAAAGCATAATTAGGGAATTAAATCAGTGAGGAAAACATTAAGTTCTGAAGAGTTGTTATTGAGAGAAGAGGAAAGGAGATGAGAGGAGAGGAGACGAGAGGAGACGAGAGGAGACGAGAGGGTGATTTATAACCAGCAGACTGGAGTGAGTCAGACAGATGATCAGATACGCAGACAGAGAGAATTGGAGTCAATGAAAGAGACTGATGTCTGTCTGGGAACTGTGAAGCAGCCAAATACTCATTCATACACACACACACACACACACACACACACTAAATAACCTCATGTTGTGTCTAAGCCAGTGAATCATTCCGCACCTTCAGAACAACAGGAAGGGAGCTCAGCAGGTGAGAGGGCAACAACAACAAATCCAACAATCTATACACACACATAACTGCACAAAAGCACACACACACGCACAAATGCCAGGTAGAGGTGATGATGGATCTCGTAAACTTTAGGTTTGGTTAATGATCCCGCAACAAGGGTGTTGATTGCTTTCTGGTTAGGGGAGATTTATGCCTGGCAGTGATCAGCACTCAACCTTTCCAAAATAAACCTCATCCAAATGCCTATTATACTAGCCTGGTAATAACTCATTCAGTCCAAAAAGCTGACATTTGTTAGAAAAAAAAAGAAGAAAAAAAGACAATCCACTCTTGAAATACATTTTCTGCCTGCAGAACACATACATTAGCACTCTACATTCACAGACTTTTAGCGCTATGAAATGTTACATCAATATGAACATGTAATATATATATTGCTATATTCAATTCTCCTCTTTCCGGACATTGTAGTCATTTTGAAAAAGAACATGTTGTAAATATAATCTTGATATGATGCACAATGCTGTGCAGACTCAACTTAATCGACTTCAGAAAAATGCTGATACACTCATCTGAGTCACCTGCTATTACCTTTTGCTCAGAGCAATACACTTAATGGTCAGCTGCTAGCATGCAGCGAGTGTGTAGACGTCTTTTTCTTGTCCTGAGTTCTGCCTCAGGCTACATAAAAACCTACCCCACCTTGTTGGTGGATGTTGTTGGCGCTTCTACCTGCAGACACTACTCAGGGCTCTTTGAATTAATCGACTAAAGAGATAGAGATAAATCTTTGCAAATAGGGATGATAAAATACTCCTGGTTGGTTAATTACACATGATGGCAATACTGAACACCAATAGTTAACTTATAATCCTGTGCTTTTTCTTTTGTGCCCCACAAGTCACCAACAGGTGGAACCAATAGCAACACTCATTCCTGTCCGTCTGCCAAACTGTATCTTTACTGTTTAAAATATGTAAAAATAATTCAATCCAGATATTTTTCAAGAGCACAAACTTCCTTCTTTGTGATCTTTGAATTTCCTTATTTGAAATCAATATCTGCTTTGATAGTTTAAACCAGTAAATGGTTCCTCTGACTACAGACTTGAAAGGGTTGGACAAAGAAAAGATTGCAAACAATGCTGAATTATTTGTTGTGTTGAATATAACTAGTTTAAAATAACAAATGGAAGCATTTATATTTTAGAAGTGTAGACCCACGCACTCCCCTCTGTACCAGGTTAGTAAATGTTTAGGTGGCATGTGCCGGGTGACACCCAGAGGGGGTTAATGAGTGCTGGGGCTCTTCCAGATCACCCAGATGTTAAAGTCAGTGAGGAGAAAGGCCCTGCTCCTGCAAATTAGAGAAGAGTACACTGCATGAATAATGCATTCCAATAGTATGCAAATGTGTTAATCTTATCCTATTACCCCTAAAAGCCTGTAAGCAGGCATGGATTGACCACAGTTTTAAATCTCGTACAACCCTCAGCAGACGAGGCAGAACTGCTTAGTTAGTGAGGCCCGCATGGCTCGTGTTAAAATATGGAAGTTAAATAGGCTAAGTGCAGTTTTTAGTGAGGTTAATCTCCATTACAAAAGAAGATAATTCAGCTCGGGGCGTAGACTCTGGAGGGAGAAAGTCACCATTGTAGAGCATGGCTACATAATTAAATCAAGTCCACCTTCACCTTTACACTGGCTACTCATAAAGACACAAGCACACACACTCTAATTGCATGTAGGGCAGCCTCGAGATAAGAGACACACAGCGTGAGGAAGAAAGCATTGGTTGATCTACAGTAACATGCCATCGGTAAATTGCTCGCCACGTGGACACATATTAGGCCATTCGTGAGAACAGAGAAGCAGTGAACCTGAAGCTTACTAAAAAGAAGACTCCTTCCAGGGAGAGGGACACTTTTGTGTAGGAGAGGGTGAAACAGAGTGGTGAAAAGAAAGAGAGGCGATATGTCTTTAAGGTACTGCTCTTTCCTCTCTCTTTCTGCTGAAGCGAAAACGACCACAGATAGGGACAAAGAATCTGCTCTCATGGATAATGGAGAGAAAAAGGAGAACTTTCAATGTGTGGGGGTGCTTGGAAATGCCAGCCAGGGGTGCTAGGTAGCAGTATGTCATCTAGTTTATCATCTCTTATACTAATACTACAGTAGAGTTTTAGCAATGCTTCTGGAATGGTCGGTCCACCACTTTGGTCCACACTCAGATATCTCAACAGTTATTGGATGGATTGCCATGGAATTCTATACAGATGTTCATGGTCCCCAGAGGATGAATCCTAATGACTTTGGTACTTCCTTGACTTTCTCTCTAGCACCACTATGAAGGTTTAGATTTTTTGTCTAGACTGAAAAGTCTCAACACCTATTGAATGGATTGCCATAAACTTTTGTGTAAATACATTTAGAGCTGCAATGACTGGCCAATTAAATGATTAGTCGACTACAAGAAAATGAATCAGCAACTATTTAGATAGCTAATTCATCGTTTAAGGCATTAATCAATAATGAAAGTTGTTGCTGCTCTATGCCCATTTATGTCGCCCTCAGGATGAATTGTAATTACTTTGGGAATCTTGCAAACTAATCACATTCCCATCAGCCTCAGCTTTACTTTGTGTTTAGTGCTAATTCGCAAATGTTAGAACTAAAATGGTGAAACTGGTAAACATTATACCTGCTTAAAATCAGCATGCTAGCATTGTCACTGTGAGCAATTCAGCAGCTGACATTAAGATTTAGCTCAAAACACCACCCAAGTACAGCTGCTGGCATGGCTACAGACTCTTAGTCTTGTCTACAAAGCAATTAGTAAGTCGGGTTTTTTCGGAATTCTTAATATTTCAGAATGAAAGGTAAAAATCACAGATTCACTTCGACCTCCTATCCTGCATGCAGGGGACTTAATTAATATAATTAAAAGACTTCCAAATAAGAGCTTTACATAAATTAATATCACTTAATATAGCAAAATTGGACAATCATATTATTAGTTATCATGGTCATCTGTTCAATCATGCATTAGGGACTCCCTTGAAAACCCAACTAGTCCTCCCAATTAGACAATAACAAAAGCTGATTGGGTTTAGGTTAAAATAACTACTTTGTTAAGGTTAGAGACCCTTGTCTCCATGGTTACAACAATAACCATCTGGTTATATTTATTGAGCGATCATAGTCATAGATAAAAGAAAAGTTTGACTGTCAGTAGGCTAAATCCTATGCCTTGTTGCCAAAAGCTTTCACTATTATCATCTTAATTCTACCTGACCGGATTTTTCTGTTTCCCCTGACCCTTAATAAGATTTTGTTTTCTGTCCTTTCTCTGTGGACCAGTAATAATTCATAAAGCTTGTTTCCTCTGAAGTGGTAAAAACTACATGTGAGATTTCTACTTTTGTTTTTGTTTTGTGCAAGAAAGGATTCACCTTTGCATGACCTGCTCCATCTCCATTTACACTGTCAAACCGAGGCAGCTAGGTTTCACAACAGCCTATAATAAATATCATCATCATCTGCCTGGATGCCCTCGTGGCTTTCTTGTGCTTCATTCCTACATTGTTGCTGGGGCCTTCTCAAGGCTGAAAACAGAGAGGATACTGCAGATGTATTTTTTCTTACTGCAACTGTTGTTTAAACCCTTTTACTCCAGGTCTGAGTAGCAGTCAGACAATATATAATCTAAAATCTAACGCAGGCCAAGATGCCAAAACAGCTTGGTGCATAATGCAGTCCTCCAGGTTCAATCCACTTTTCATGTAAATACGAATCTGTGTTGTATCTAAGCAACAAGCCATGCTGCAGAGACTCGAAGAGGAGTGTGTGTTTGAGGCATTTCCACTCAGGCTTAGCTGCAGACTCAAGGCTTGATGAATGTGAGAAGGAGGTCCGCCGAGGATCCCAGACACCCATGGATCAATGGCCAGGTAATTTATGACATCAAACCAGGGAGAGGAAGACTGCATCTATCTTTTCCCCTGGCAATTTTCCCTCACAACTTGAGGATCATTGTGGTGATTTTGAATCCCCATAAGACACGGTACCCTTCACTTTTTCCCCCCACACAAAACAAACACTACTATCATACGCATAAGTTACTTACATAAAGGTCTTAACTGTACTGAGCGTGGCCACGTTCACAGCACATGAAGTCTCACAGGATTAAATGATCTTCGGCAGAGCTGTGTTAGCTTGGGGCTGACACACAGACACACACACACACACACACACACACACAAAGCTAAAAAACAAACAAGGAATTGAAGTCTGAACAGATTTATGTGTTTGACACAGCCGAGTTACAAAAATATCAGCACTCACTTAACACTTTTCATCTTACATGGCTTAATCAAAAACACAGTTACTTTTGTGGCTCCAAATCGTATTACGTTGTTGAGACTCACTTATATTATAATAGCTATATGAACATTTAGCTATTATAATATATAATAAAATGTGCTTTTACTTTGTGTAATTCATGCCTTACCTTAAACTGACAACAACACACTCCAGGTGAGCTACACCTTTAAAATAATCTTCTATGTTTCTCTATAAGGCAAAATCAATGATGGATCTCCCTCACTGTCACTGGAACATGTATTGTACATTGTGTTACTTCACTTAATGTGCTTTTGCCAGAAACCTTGTGAGTATACAGAGAAGGAAAGTATAAATTAATTAATCATTTTAGTCATTTTGTTAAGCAAAAATGCCCCAAGTTCTCTGCTCGTGGCCTTTCGAGTGTGAATTATCTGCTGCTTTTGTTAGTCTTCTATTATAATTAACTGAGTATCTTTGGGTTTTGAACAAAACAAGCAATCTGAAGATGTCGCTGTGGGTTTGGAAAAATTTTGAAATTTGCAAGATTCTGATATTTTATAGGCCAAACGAACAGTAGAGGGGGGAAAATCAACTGGTTAATTGATAACAAAACATTTAGTTGCTACTAGTAGGATGTGATTATAACTTGCTCCACTGGTACCTTGTATATTCACAGAAGTAAGCAAGACAGTTCTTTTTGAAACATCCTCTGAAATTATTACAGTAGTAAGGATAGGCAAGGCCAACAGCTGAAAGTGCCGGATGTTTGTCAGTCCTTTGTTTAAGGAAGCTATCAGGTACACAGGGAGCTGCAGCTCAGTGCTCTTGATGGCTGCGATTATCTCCAAGGTGACTAATGCCATTAACATGGAGAACAGCCTGTTAATTACCCAATTCTGGCTCTGGGGCCGAGCTCAGCCCACTTTAATCATCATACTCACAGCTTGGATAAACAATCATTCAATCATCACACAGCTTTGCTGCGACACACAATACAGCAATCGGCAAATTTACAGATTAAGTGACTGGACGGGTGGATACTGTGAGACGCAGTTTACATCCACCGAGTGGTGCACATGACAGTGGAGAGCTTGCCAGTGGGCACTCAAGCGGAGTGAATGCAATATGAAACCACAGCAAGACGTGTAAATGTGTTGTACAGTTTGATTTCATATGAAGCTGTCTGGACGACAAACACTGGGAATAGTCAACAAGTCATGTTTGCACACTGCACATTCTGATGATATCATATTTGCACACAACGCTTAAATATTGGTGATGGCTGCAGATGTGTACACATGCCAACAGATTGGTCTACTGTAGCTAATGTAGACTGATAATTTTCATATAATGACAATGAGAAAAAAAAGTTTCTGATTGGCTTGCAGATGTTTGGTAAAATCGTATAACACAACACGTCAAACAAAGATTACTGTAATAGTTTGACCATGGGACTTCACTTGCATAATGCTTTTCAAACTTAACAGTTCCCAAAGCGGTTTACAGATTGGTCTCATTCACCCATTCACACACCGATGGTGACAGAGCTGCTATGCAAGGTGCAAGGTGCATAGCAGTAAGGTTCCTTACTTTAAGGAATATCAACAAGTAGAAAAAAAGTATTGTTATCTAACCGTCAAATTTTGATTCTATAAATACCAACAATATTCTATTCAGTCTAATTAATCATATTCTAAAATACATAATGAATGTTGCATAGTATTCTGCAATTTAAAGAGAACAATTTGTGAGCTGGTTGTTTTGACAGAACAACTGCTTAGTGTGCTAAAAAGTGACGAGACCGATGTCACTACAAATGAGTCACACTTAGCTGGTCTTCCCAGAGTTATTTGCGACCCAGTAATTAGGGCTGTGACTCTTTTTCAGGGGCCTTCCCTCGACCCAAACACGTCAACAGTCTGACCTAAATGAAGCAACTATGTTTATGCTCTATCACGGCAGCTTAAGGTCAGCAAATACTGTCCTCTGTCACATTGCATTAATTTGTCACAACTTTTTGGGGGCCTTTTCAACCAACAACATTGTGTATTGGGAGCACACTTTCTGTTTATATTTCCTCTGCAAATTACATTGGAAGGCTTGTTGGCACTGTCCCTCGCAATTAATCACTGTTGAGATAAAAGCATTGTCACAGTGGAAAGAAAAAGCAAAAAAGCTTAAGTGGAGGAGGCATGGGAGGGTGATGTGTATATATTTGTGTATTTATGAGCAATAATACAAAGATGTAGAGGGAGTATTGATTGTAACCTCTCATCTTTATGACAGTTAATTATACATTTACATTGCTTTTTCAACATTATCTGAGGAAACGGTCATAAATTACTCACACCTGTCTCTATGATCTTCTCTGCGCCATTCCTGGTGAAATTGAATTAACTTCTCACATACAGTATCTGTGACCGAGCTCTCCTGCCTGCTCCCAGGTAGGCTGGAGCTAAACCTGAGACATCAAATAACAGACAGCAAAAAGGCTTAACTCTTATCTTCTTTAAAAGACCGTCACGAGTGAGAAACACGGAGAAGTCTGGAAGAGAAAGCGATACAAAGAACCTTGTCAGACGGATATAGCAGCGGTGGAGAGCAAGGCAAGGATCAAACGTCCAGTTTCTGCCGATAATCCTTCTCGAGAGGGGACGGAGGGGAGATGGAGGTGGTGGTGGGGTGGGGCAGGATGGTTGCTGTGCCACAGAAAGCAAATGTTACTGGCTTTTTCATCCAGCAGGCGAGGCGACGCCAGCCCCCTCCACAGCTCTCCAGACAGTCTGGCACACGGGCCACAGGAGGAAACCTTTGGAAAGATCAGAGCCCCCAGCCTCAAGCATGGAAAGAGTATGTGTGTATTCTGTGTCTGTGTGTAAGAGAAGCAGAGAGTGTGTGTGTGTGTGTGTGTGTGTGTGTGTGTGCGTGCCCATATGTAGCTGCTTATGCCTTTCAGATGTAACACTGGGCCTGTTCTATAATTGGAGGTTTTAGGCCACGTTCAATGTCTGAAATCCACAACATGGCAGCTGTGCAAAGAAATCCAGGAGAGCCCAGGGTTATCCTGCTTCTTATACCTCAAGAATGAAACCAAGAACATGTGTACTGTATTTAGATATTCAACAGATATGTCAGCGTACTGTATCATCAGGGAGTGCTTCATATGAAACACTATTAAACATTTAACAATAGTTTTAAAAATATGCCAGTGTTGAGTAACAGCCAGGAATCCTTTTTTCCAGCCAAGTTACTGTGTTTGCTGCACTTTAAGAGACTGCAGAGGAACATGTATGGTCACATAACAGAAAATGAGAAAGTAATATTGTCAATGTAAATAATACCTCAGTTAAAACTATAGGCATAAATGAAAAAATGTAATTAAATTAAATAAAAAAATTTGCAATCATTCTCATGAATAGGTGAGATTTTTGTAGTTGCTTTGTAATTACTCCACAGAAAATTAGCAGACTGCAATAATGGGGTGTTTCTTCCCCCAGAATTTGTTTTCTCAGGCAAGCTTCTTGCTCTAACCATCTTTTTTTTAACCAAAGCTGAACTATTTCTAAATAAAAAAACCTGAAATATTAAAATTTGTTTCATTTGCAGCCATCTCTCCCCATCATGATCAGAATAAGGTTACACTGAATTCAGGGGAAACACTCTGGTTAACTAACTACACAGGCTAACAGTCACCAACACATATGCCTACCAACAGGGCATTCACTAAGAATGTCCAATCCTTTCCTTTTTTAAATCTTATTACATATTATGATTGAATATTAAGATTAAGTGTTTACAAGTGACTTGTAGGGGTGTAACGGATCGCAGTTGATCCGTGATCTGTACAGATCTCCCGCCACAGTTCGGTTATTTAATAAATAATACATGGAAAACAAAGTTATATGTCTCACTTCTTTTTGTTTATTATCTGAAAAATGATCTGTGATCGGTGACTCCAATCCAAACAGTGAGTTTTGTGATCTGTTACACCACTAGTGACATGCCATTTTAACATATTAGCACAATGTATTGCACAATAGCACAAAATTCAAGTGCAATTTCCTAGAAAGTTTTCTGCAAATTAATTAATGTTCATCCTCAATAATAATCACAAAAATCTCTACAAGACCCTGGAGGCTAAGGATGAAGTTGTCGCAACATGGGCGACAACTTAGAAGGATCACTGAAGGAGCAACACAGCCAATCATCAACAGCTAAGTGATGCAATGAGCTACTGTTTCAGGAGCATCCTCAGAGGGCAGAGGTGAGGAAATCGAAGAGGCAGAAGCAGCTTGATAAACCAGCTCTCTCCTCTCTATCTCCCACGCAGTTGGACGCCGCCTGTAGCACCTCTTAAAAAATAGGGAGGGAGAAAAAGCTGTCACTCTGGATTTAGCCTACTTTCCAACATGCCCGTTAATTTCAAAGCAAATGGCAAAAAAAGGAGAGTGGGTTGGAGGGAGGGGCATCTGCTAAGCTGCTGAATAACAGAGTGGAGAGCTTCAGATGGAAGAGGCAGCGAGGAGTGTGGTGACCTAAGAAAACAGGGATAGTAGTTATTTCGAAGCAGATTAGCCTTATCATTTATAAAGATGATTATGTGGAGAAGTTTATGGCTAATAAATGTTGGCATAAGCAGCTCAGGTAAGCGGCATCAAAGGATGACACTGTGTGAAGCAAGGAACTTGCTGGGAAGTATTACCCTGCCCAAACGTCTATCGATCTGTGTATCTACACTTCCCTTGTAGGCACTTATCATCTAAGCTTGTCTGGGGGATTTACGAGGTGAGAGTTCCAAATATAAATCAAAGATATTTTCTGAGATGAAATAAAAAGAGGCAGAGATGGAGAAATGGGCCTGAGGATAGATACATCTCTATACTATGATGCAGGCATTCCCTGCAGACCGAGAGAAATTGCCGGCAGTAAATGGCCATAAAGACCTCACAACCCCACACAGCGCTGATAAAGCTGTTCCTAGAAGCTGGGAGCAAGGTGAAGCAATCAACTCAACTGCAATCAGTCTATCTGTAATTAATTAACACGCAAGTCCATTGTGAGTTTAGCTAATGCACAGTTTGGTAAGTTGGGTAAATCATATCACAAACAAGACGTCCTCAAGGACAATCATTAATCACCCGATCAGCCATCATGACAAGCGTCCTTGAGGCATTTTTGTACACCTAGAATCACAGGCTTACCGCTCCTCTAAAGGTTTCCATATTGTGGTATCAACAACTAACACCCATATGGGAATTACATTTTTGAAAAGTGCTAAAGCGTGTCGGCTTTTTCCTGTCAGACACTGCAGAGAGATGATGCATCTGAGCAAGAGGAAGGGAAGGGTGGGGAGAAAGAGGAGGAGATGGGTGGAAGAAAGTGGACGCGACGGCAGAGGTGGAGAAAGAGAAGAGAAATCTGTCTGTTTGTCTTTAGGAAGACCAACGGAGCAGAGTGAACTCCCCTCTCGGACTAATCAAACAAGCCTGCGACATGACGTCAACACATCCCACGCCAGGACACCAGTCATCTCCTTTAAATGGGGAGAAAACCAGCTGACTGAGGCAGGAAGCAAACAGGCAGTAAATGAAGCCATGTTGAAGCCATGAACTGCAGCACCAAAATATATTGTCATGCACACTCACATAAACCTGCAGCTAAAGTCAGCAGGGCAGCATCCAGATTAGATAAGAACAATTTTCAAGCCCCCCTATTTAGATACCTAAAAGGAGCAGACTGGCTTAGATTTGTGGCCAGATTTTATGCCACAACCTAACCAACGTTTTCATATTTCCTGCGGCAAGAAGACCCTTAACACCAGAACCAACCAGTGATAGAAGTCACCCTGACATAAATGAAAACATGTCACTAGTGGGGCATTTGGGGTTTAAGGTAGGTGTCTCTTTCACACTGGTGGCCTATGGGGAAAATGCTTTTTGGGCCGCAGGGGAATGTTTTGTTGCAATACCACAACATAATGCCTAGAAATAGCAAAGGCTGTGTGTCAAAAGTTGCCTCATTGAAATAAATGAAGAGGTTGTGTTTTTTGATGGAGTGTCAGTCTGAAGTGAAACTGTTAAACTGCAGGGTGTTTTATGCTATTTTTGAAACCTGATATTCGTCCCCGGGCTATAGATGACCCTGACCTCTGATCCCCTCCACTTGAGCAATGAAGATCAATAAAACATCACCATTTACATCACCTTCTCCACACACACAGACACACACACACACACACACACACAATAAATACACCTTCGGCAAGAAACAGCAGCTTCCCACAAAATCGTACTTGATTTCCCCAAAACAAAGCAGCACAACATCAACACATGATCAGAAAAATGAAAATAAATATGATCAATATTCCAGCTCTGACAGACGGATGCTGCCGTTGTGTTATAACACCACAATGGAACAATCATTTCTATCAGCCCTGTGTGCACATGAGGTGGCACACGAGACGACCGGCCACGACTGTAGCTGGCTGCTGCAAGCAGATATGGGGAGAGGCAATTATTTGGATACTGTTGCGAGAGAGTGGGAGTGTTGAGAGCCTAATACTATTTGAACATGGATCTGGTCCACTCTATTACATGTAGGGGAGCTGGCAGAGTAATGGAATATTTGATCACCACAGACGCACAACAGCTCATACAGTGTGGGTCTAATGTCGGGAAGTCAACTGTGATCTTTTTTATTAACCTGACATAGGACACAGAGGAGGGAAAAACACAAACCTGACAGAGTGATAAAATACTTTTCAGTAGTCAGATTCACAGCATAGGCCTAATGAGAAGCAAGCTCGCTACATTTGAGTGGTGCCAACTATGACTGCAGGGACCCCCTTCAAGGCTCTGGGGAGTCCTTTAAAAACGTTGTTTCTGGCTCGTTCCTGCAGATATGTGACAGGCTGACAGCTGTCCAAAACTATCTGAACTGTGCACTTGACTCCTGAGCTGTTGAAAGTTTGTTCGCCTCCAATCACACATACACCATCTGAGGTCCATCCATTGTAACAAGGGCTGAACAATAAAATCTATATTTCAATGTTAGTAAGAAGAGTTCTGATATTAATATATCAATTCAAGATGATACATTAATGCAAAGCAGCTGTAACATAATTACATTTATGTTCACAACTGTTATCTACGCTCCACTGTTATGCCTTAAACTCTTCACACAAAAACCTTTAAAACTTTAGGTTTTAAAGCTTTGTTGGTTTTTAATTACAAATAGCTTAGAATCATTCATTTGGACAAACGGTTGCTGTAATCACCTAGCCCTAATTCCGACACGCTGGTGTGCAAACCACACACGCAGACACACTGACACATGATAGGATATGAGGTCATCCAGATGAAGCCCTTTGGCTAATCACAAGTGCAATTTTCCCCTCAACTGGGGCTCATCAGGATAAAAAGGGTGTCTCATTTTTCCTGACGCTGCACATAATCTCTTCTTTCCAACACAGTCTTATCTGCTCAACCCTCATGTGAGAAACACAGCTGTACAGTAATCAGCAAAACTTCTCTTCCTGTGGCCCACGTATCTGTGTGCTTTTCATGTGCGTGTGCATTGATTCACACAAGACTGGAGATGGCAGGTTGCATCACTGCTAGAATATGTGTGAGCTAGCACAGTAACCTTGGTTCTCTGGTATTGAGGTATTAAATGGGAGTGGAGAGATGAATGGTTGAGTAAGCAATGCACCTGAGAGTGGGACACGCATCCTGCATCCCATTAGTTGTTAAGTTAAGGCTACTGAAGCACTTTTTTAAAAGTTAGGGAAAGTTCTTCATTTTAGTTAAATATTGAAAAAGTTAATACACCTTGTGCTTCAAGTCAGCATTGTTTTTTTCACTATTATATATATATATCAAAACGTCTATCATTCCATAACCTTAACCAAATACTTTGGATTGCCCAAATGTAAAGATGAATAGATTGATTATGTTGCCAGGAGTGGATGTGGTAGGGAAAACAAATGCAATACAAGAAACAGGCATGTTCAGTATGAACATCTGCCTTCAACATAAACATGTCCTTGTTGTGTTGATAAAAACCTTTTAGAAAACAGTGTTAAAGAAACTACAAATGGTTTCTACAAACAGGTGTCCCTTTTGTCACATCAAAATGCCTAATGGTAAACATAATTTACACACATTTCTTAATAAAGTCAACAAGAATGACCACGTTTGAAATGTGGCTTTATGCATTACAGTATCTTGGTTAAATCAAACTAAAATTTGACTTGTTCAGCTGATTATTTCCCTGGGCTGGCTGCCCAAACATTCAACACTATCTGGAATCACTGCTTTGAATGTGTTTGTCTTCATGTGAGCGTCTGTATTTAGTCTGCCTTTGTTGCAAGTGCATATGGGCGTGCACATCTGTGCGTGTTGTACAGAATGTGTCCGTACTGATGTGACTGAGATAACATGAGAGACACACAGTCCATTTATTCTTATCGAACAAGTTATCACGCTGACGAAGAGAAAATATATACAGGCAAATAAACCCCAGATACTATCACAATATAACTTAAACACTAGACTTACACAAACTTATATCACTTCCACATACAGCTCAGACACAGACCTCAAGGCAACTCCACTCTTTAATGACTCAATAGAATGGTCGATATAGCATGCACTTGTATACTCAGGTGAGCTGAGCTGGCATGCTGAACACAGAGCTTGGTTTATGGCTCTCACTGTGATAGTTAATGGGGCGAAACCTAAGGTAGAATACTGCAAAGAAATCCGGACGACTCAGAGCCGAAGTGCAAACTATGACATTTGCATCAGCATATAATCAGGCCATGTCTAAAAACTAGACGGGAAAACATGAAGTTTTATGTTAATGTAGAGTTGTGTATGTGCAATGTTTTGAGTAAATGCATGACTGAACATGAGTCTGCAACAGAGAAGAGAATCCAACTCTGTAGCCTGAGATTCTGCAACAACAACACATCTCTGACAAAGGTAGTGAAAATAAAACACAAATGAAAATAAACAGCAGCAGGTAGATGCTGCATCCAGAGGAAGATCCTCTGTCTTTCCACCCTTTGATATCCTTTGGTATAAAGCAACACAGACCAGCCAGAGGCCAGATGTAGCCTACGTGTCTGTATAAAACGACAGCATGCACAACGCTGCACAAAGAAAGCTATTTATAAAGAATGTGCCATACCTCCAAGCATTTGCATTAGGCTTTTCCAATAAGTGCGATACTGGAAAAGCAAGGGCCATTTTTTCTTTCTTTTATAGATAGTTTAATCCTGTTGTTACTGTTACCAGCAGCTATGTCTTTAAACTATGTTAGCTTCCAACATTACAAGGCTAGCATGACACAAGAATTATGTGAAATGCCTCATTATTCCTGTGGAGGCAACCCTGATCTTCATGCACCGTCCCCACATTGGAATGGCAGGCTTTGGGTTAAAATCCAGCAAAGTGGTTCAGCAAATGATGACGGTGATATGGCGTAGAGCAGCAACATTACGCATACACACGACTATCACACTACTGGGCATGCATATTTGAGCTTTTGTGCATACTCGTTTGTGCATAATCCAAAATCTAATCTGACTTTCATGCATCTGGCCTCATGTTGGTGTTAAACGTGGATTTCCTGGCAAAACTGAAATCCTTTACATACGTTACAGTGCTGTATGTGGCTTTACAAGTGAAGTGACATTGCAGTAATAGCATTGCAAAGCTCATATCTGGAATTCTGTGGAAGACAGACCGTCATTCCCACATTGGCTTAGCATAACAGCAGGAGAGTAGCAATTTGCTGATAACAGCGTTACAGTAATAAGAGTCCCCATTACAACAGGTTTTTCTCTCCAGGAGGCTAATGATAATTAGACATATACTACTGTCCACCCATCCATCACACAGCAGGGAGTTTGTCCTCTTTTCTTAGACACACACAAACACAACATCTCATAAAGTGAATTAAGTGGTTATAGCGTGTGCGCTGAGGAAGAGCATCATGTTTGGATCAAGGCTACAAATTTTGGTGATTACACTCCTATTGCGATCCTGGGACTCTGCTGCTCATGTGTACCATAAAAAATATACATCCTGTGTAAGATCTTTTGATGGCTGAGGCTTAATGTTTTCTATGGATTTATGCTGAACTCATGAAGTCGATCCTGCCGACCTTTCTTTTTCTCTGCAAGCAAAACTCCAACCATCAAATGAGCAAGCGACATTCATTAACACATAACAACTAGCACTTCAAGCTAACATTTCCCATGTTTTTTTGTGTTAAACAAAGTCTTGTAAATTCCTACACTGATGCTAATTACATATGAGGTCTATCCATGCAGTGAGATAACAAGTTTTCTACGCAGCAGCCACAGCCTCGTTATTCCGCTCAGTGTTGCGCTATCATCCAAAAGGCATCACTCACAGGAGTGCCAACGCTCACTAGCAAATTAACTACCTGATGAACCCTCAATCACTGGATGAGCTCATGCAGCTGTCATCTAAACGAACCACAATCCCTCTCTTCGCTCCTTTCCTTCTCCTGCCCGCCTTTTCCTCAGCTGCCCAGGAGCAAAAAGTGTATGATATCGGATGCATTAAACTTGATTTTGTTCCGTTTTTGGGGGGCACAGACGAGGTCCATTACACTTCCAATAACAGATAGTTAAATGGATGTTACTGCAGTTAATTAAGTACATTTGTATGGTTTTAATTGTTGGAATATTGGCAGGAGGGAAAGAAAATCAGGGGAAATATGAGGACAAACAAAAGTTGTTCATATCTCACCATTGCCCACTTGGGTTGTTGTTTCATACAGCACAATTTGAGATGCAACTCCAGGGCACAATGCCTATTGAGTGCGAGCATATTAAAAAACAGCATGGTGGCACAGCATTTACTGAGGAAATTACACATCAAGCCGCTGTGTCCCATAAGAAAATGTTTCAATTACACTTTCATTGCATTTGTTGATGCGAGTTTGCCTGAAAATGAATCTCAGTGGCTGTTGGGAATAGAGCATTAGCGAAAGGAGAGGAAAAGGGAGGGGGCCGGGGGGTTCACAGATGGAGGTCAAGCATCTTTATTTTGATGCCCACTTATAAAATGTGACCAGCGTACAGAGATTCACAGCATGGGGAAAGATGTGGAAAAATAAGTCAAGCGTACACTTGCAGAAGGGGCTAGAGGATGATCAGGAAGGATGGATGGGTGAGATGGAAGAGAGAGACAATGTGAAAGAGGCAGGGGAATAAAAGGGGGAAGGGGGTCTAAATTATGAAGTTTGCTCTGTGTGACAAACTGTGGACCTCCTGGTCTCAGTACTTCATGGCAACATGCTCTTAACTATGAACTGTATCTGCACCGGCATGAACATATTAACTAGCTCTCAAGGCTGCAGGGAAGGATCACTGAATTATTAGCTTTATGCATTTGAGGAAGCCAGTGGAGCCAACATGCACTTGGAAAACTTTCAAAACTTTTAAAGTTTTAATGTTTAATCAGACTTCATCTGAGAAGACATAGGAGCAGCAGGTTTGAACATTAACCTGAAAGACACAGGAGTGTTAAAGCTGAAGGTTATAGTTGAGAGTACTGTATGTTTGTGATTTCACCAGAAAGAAAATTCCATTTTTAATATTTAAGTATAAACATTATTTATTAACTCTACAGTTTGGACAGCAAAATCAAACAGTTGTATTCAGTTACTCATTTACAGATAATGTATATTGAATAAAAATAAATGAATCTATTTGCAGAAAAACTCAAATATTCAACAGACACAGATGTTTTCAAGATTTCCAAAAGATGGGAACATGTTCATGGTACAGCAACCCTGCCCAAACTTACATCGCCATTGTGTATCATGATACACTGACTGCCAAATGGATGCATAATGCTCTGGTGATAGCATGTAGTGTGGGAAAAAACACAATCTATTACCTTGCTGCTTTGAAAAATAAGAAACCAACAGAATTACTTTTTCTGTTGTTGATCACAACTAAAAGGTAAAAATTCGACTGGGCAGCCTGAGGAACAATCACCATGGCACACACCAACTGTTTTCTGTGTGACCAAAATACTGTGTTTCTGAGTGTAGCTGATGTAGCGTCACAGACAGAACGAAATCCAGTCAATTTACTAGGCTTTCAGGGTATACCCGGCACTTAAATCGTGGCTCAACTGTGCATTGTGGTTGTTTGTTGGAGGTTAAGAAATGTCGCAGTAAATCCATTCTGCTCTTTCTTGTGGCTCCTGCCCAGATATCTGGATGATGCCAAACAGGCTCTCTGTGCTATCAGCCCCAGTTATCAGCCCGTCACACTGTATGGAGAAGATAAATCTAGGCAATTAAAATTTAAATTGCCGTGTGCACTGCCGTGACTTTCCTCTTTCTGTGTGTCTCCATGTCTCTTTATGGCACCCGGCTGGACTGCTTCAGCCCCATGTCAGAGGCAAAAAGAAAGGTGTGCTGTCATGGAGGGAAAACATGCTGGTCAAACACAGATACATCTCACTTCTCAGAGTACCTTAGTGCTTTACCCCAGAGCATGCCATTACTGCTACTCTGCTGGTAGTGTAAGTGCTTGTTCTTTCCACCCAAATGCCTCTGTCTTATTTTTTATTGTTTATAAGAGGTAGTATGATGAGAACTATCAAACTAAGATGATATCTGATAAGATGGTTTCTGAGAGCAAAACACTGAAACCAAAAACCGAAAGTGATTTAGTGCTGTGATAATTAGTATGTGAAAGGATAAATTGCCATCAAGCAAGAATGGCAATTTGTCATTGGGTTCAGCATCTCAAATTTGAGAATTTGCGGCTTTTCTGTTTATATCATGATAAACTGAATATATTCTGTTCACCCAATTCTCCCATTCCTTCTTTTTTCCAACATCACTCCTCTCGTATAACCAATTTTACATCAAAGATGCTCTGGGGGCGAAGACAGTTTTTTACAATTCACCCCAGACAGCTTTTACACAGAATCCCCAAGAGGCTCTTCAGTCAACCTAATGAAACAGTTTCCCCACCTGGTCAAAGCCAGCAGCCAGTTCTCATCTGGCTACAGAGACACTGAGGGGGGTAGAAGGGTGAAAATAGCAATCACATGTAGGGTAATTCAGTACCTCAGGTAACATCAGTGCAACACCTTTCCCTCTGTTGCATCACACTACACCACAGGATTGGAGAGGGACGGCTATGACGACTTGGAAAACAACTCCTCAGTTGTTCTTGTGTAAATGACAAGATGAAGAAACCCCAAACATGTTCCTCAAAAAGGGAATATATGACAGGATAGGGGATGTCATGAATTGCACTGTTTGTAAAGCCCTTTCATCATTTACTAGTTTGTGGCTATATAAATAAAATGTACTTTACTTGTTGGTAATTGATGATTCTAATGACCAATGCATGTGTCACTATAGCTCAAAATGTGCTTTGTTCTCAGTCAAAACTTCCAAAACAGACCCAAAACCAACAAACATTTCATATTATGGATCAGCAAACTAATTAAGTAACAACTAACTAATAAGGATTTTCATTATCAATTAACCTGCAGATCATTTCCTTAATTAATCAATTAGTTGTTTTATCAATATAACATCAGAAAATTTTGAAATTTCCTAAAGCCAAAGTTGACATAGATCATCTTTGCTTGGTTTTTCAGACCAACAGTCCAAAACCCTAAAATATGTGGTTAACTGTCATATGACTCACATTTGAGCAGCTGGAACCAGTGATACCAATGTTTGGAATTTATGCTTGAGAAATTACTAAAACAATTAACCAATTATCAAAACGGTTTATCCTATTTCTTCATATTAATTTATTAATTTGTCCCAATCAATTCATTGACTAACAATTTCAGTTCCAATCAAATTGTAATCATATTTGCCATTGATCCTTTTTCTATCACCCAATCATTTTAGCATAGTATTAAAGGTGGAGACAAAGATGTCGAGGACAACAGAGACTCTTCCACATCACTGTTCTTCCTGCTGGCTGAAGAAGCTGTGTCTCTATTCAACTCGGTGATCAATAGCAATAGATTTAACCCTAAAGCTGCTTTCACTGTTTTCAGTGCACATATTGACATGGTGGTGGATCAACGTCAGGAACCAATTCAGGCCTAAGAGTCAACATTATTAAACGGCTAGTGATAATGCACATGTAGTTTTTTTTTCCTCCTTTCTTTTTTGTGAGGCTGATAATTACTAAATAAAGAGTAACTGTATAAATTGATTAAAGTGGCAATAGACAAGTTTTTTGCTTTAACTTGCTTTAACCCTTATGAAGTAAATGCTGATTGCACAACTTAATAGCACCATCGGCATTGAGACTGGTTTCTTATAAGGCTCGCTTTCATTGTGCAATTCTGTCTGCCACCGGGTACGTGGCCTGGTAGTGCAAATTGTAAATCTTGGATGGGCAGTTAACTTGATGGAGAGATGTTTCTTGCTTTGGACAGTAGCAAGGCTGCTAGCAGTCAAAAAAATGGTTTGAGAGAGAAACTTTCCACACTTTTACTTTCAAACCCTAAAATTTTGCTTGCAAATCTAAAAGTTGTGCTTCCGGTTCCGTGAGCAGGACCTACGCTGAAAGACCTTTCTATTGGCCAGTTTTGATCGGAGTGACAGCTTGGCAACATGCCGTCAGTTGACGAGAGAGGCTGTTTGAAGTCCGCCGGAGGAGAGGGTCATCTTAGCTGCCTGTCCAGGTACGCTGCTGTTATTATGCACAAAATATCACTTGTTTTCCATTATTGTCCTGTAGTATTCAGCGAGTGCATGTCCCAAATCACTTGTTAATAACATGTATGCTTTGCTCTGCACAATCACAACTCAATATATCTATATCTTACTATATAAATCTATCTCTATATATAAAAATATCAATGACCTATTCATACTTGTAGCACCAGTGCTATTAAGAAATGTTATCTATCATAAAGGACTTGAGTTAAGGTGCATAACAAATGTTATATATTATTTAAGATATATATCTTATATAAGATATTTCTCAGCTTTTATTTACATTTGAACAAAATGTGGCATGTCTAAAATTAAATAAAATATACCAGTGTGTGTGTGTGTGTGTGTGTGTGTGTGTGTGTGTGTGTGTGTGTGCGCGTGCGCGTGCGCGCACACACACAGTGGGTACGGAAAGTATTCAGACCCCTTTAAATTTTTCACTTTGTTTTATTGCAGCCATTTGCTAAAATCAAAAAAGTTAATTTTATTTCTCATTAATGTACACTCAGCACCCCATCTTGACAGAAAAAAACGTAATGTAGAAATTTTTGAGATTTTAGAGTTCAGCAGGGAGACACCTGATGGAGAGAAACTGTTCCTGAACCTGGTGGTTTTGGTCCGGAGGCTTCTGTAGCACCTCCCAGAGGGCAGCAGGACAAACAGATCTTGTGCAGGGGGGTTTTTGCTCTCCTGAGACGTCTCTTCCAGTAGATGTCCTCAATAGCAGGAAGTGAGGCTCCAGCGATGCGCTGGGCAGTTTTCACCACCCTCTGCAGGGCCTTCCGGTCCAAGACAGAGCAGTTCCCATACCAACTGTAATACAGTTGGTTAGGATGCTCTCGATAGTGCAGCGGTAGAAGTTTACCAGGATGCCTGGAGACAGGTGGTTTTACTTTAGAGCCCTCAGAACAAAGAGGCGCTTGTGAGCCTTCTTAGTCAGGTAGGAGCAGTTAGTCAACCAGGCGAGGTCCTGTGAGATGTGGATCCCCAAGAATTTGAAGCTGGTCTCACACTCCACCGTTGCACCGTTGATAGATGGGTGGGTGTGGGTCAGCCTTCTTTTTGAAGTCCATGGTGAGTTCCTTGGTCTTATTGGTGTTGAGCAGCAGGTTGTTCTCATTACACCACAAAGCCAGACGGTCCACCTCCTCTCTGCCACAGCATCTCAGTTGCCATGTCCCAAATCCATACTTATTCTAAGCATGGTTTTAGTATGTAGTGTGGTCACACTAGAAAAGTGACATAATAAAGTTGACTGAAAGCAGACAGAAAGCATTCTAAATGAGGTCCATTTGTGACTGTACTGTTGATGTACACTATTCTCCCACAATGCAATGCACAAAGGAAATGGAGGTGCAACTCACAGCTGGAAGAAAATCTAATTCGTTGTGGGTGGTGGGGAAGGAGGGGTTGGAAGTTGAAATGTTTGAACTTAATGCAAATAAGGGTGACATTGAACTGCAGACTACGCATTATTTTGGAAGGAAGTTTAGGCTCTACCTGAGGTGGTGCTCTGGGGTTATACATACCAAGCAAAGTGCTCCTTGGCACAACATCCGATAAATTCTGGGAGACAGTGCAGGTAGCTTATTTAAACAACGTTTGCTAATGAGCAAGATACTCGCTAGCTTGCGAGCACTGACGTGTGTCGGAGGCGATGTTGTGTGATTTGTTCGCTTCCAGTGGATCATCTCTGCAACCTGCAGGTAGTGGACAAATCAAGCTAGTTGAAAAGTTAAGGAATCGTTATTACAGTGCATTTTGAGGGAGAAGGCACCATCCAGTAGGGTTAGAGGTTTGGAAAAAATCGATTGTTAAATGCATCGTGATTCTCTTTCGAACGATTGTGTCTCAATGCAGAAACCTGTACACAGTACATTTCTTGTAACTGAACCAACTGGTGGAACATACCGGACGTAAAACGTGCTTCGTGTTTACATTTTAAGCTAGGCTACTTTGCTGGTGTGGACGGCCGAGGGTGAGCAACCGAAGATGGATACAATCCGACCGGCAATTCCGTTTGGCAAGTAAATCTCAGAAGGCTGCCCGCCACACCGGCAAGTAAGTGTTTGGACCAGAATAGTCACAAGTTGCAGTTAGAGTCCACCAGCACATCTCTGCTAGCTCTGTGAACTACCGCAATGTTCAAAAGCGGAGGAAGTAGTTCTACTGCTAGTTGTTACCGCTAAAGCAGTCCGAGTCGATGTTGAGCTGTTTGACTGGAGGAATAAAAACCTTGAACTTTGGGATCACCAAAGTCATCATGATTCGTCCTCTTGGGAACACAAATGTCTCTACCAATGTCTGGAGTTGTTGGGTTATTTCAGTCTGGACCAAAGTGTTGGTCTGAGTGATGGACAGACTGATGTTCAGCCATAGAGCCATCTATGAAAACACTGAAGCAGATATTAAACTCGGACATAGAAAATCATTGACACAACATGTCGCACCTCACTGAGCCGTGAGTCCAGCCTCTGGCTAAGCTTGTTCGCTTGCTGTCCACTGCTAGAAAAGCAGTGCAGTGTTAAAAGGGCATTGGCTACTATTGGTTACTAGCGAAGAAAACATTTTTAAATTGGGAAGATTCAGCTGTTGGCAGGTGCTCTGACTTCATTGCACTACTGTATCAGACAGCTAGCAGTGCAATAGTATTGTCAAAGCATCTGACAACTGCAGAGACCAGCTGCACTGACTAGTTTGACATTTCTACACTGTATCAAGTCACGTTTGTCTGCATTAATGCTCTCTTTATCCACAGGTCTACACTGAATATGCACCAGTTGCATTTTTTTATGGCATTTTTAATACTTAAAAAAAGGTCCCATAAGAGCAGTAGGCATGGGACAAAGAGCATCATTAAGCAATGTTTTGCCAATGTTTTCATTGTTGTTTGCTTCTAGAAATACAATTTCCTTTTGAAGTAAGTTTTATACCTACATTTTTTTATACCCTGCATTTTTGAGTAGGACTGGGTGTCAAGAATTGTATTCTTGTTTACTGATCCTTTGATCTGATTTTAATAATAATTTTGCCAGTTTTAGACAAACTTCTTGTGTTAAGACAGCATTTAACATTTGAGAAAATTGGCACTTAACAGCACGAGTATCAAAACATTTCAGTAAAAATGCAGGCCTACTCATGAGCAGAAGGAAGTGGAGTAAATGTGTGTGTACTATCAAAGTGTAAAGCTGAGTGTTGTTGCAGTTCCTGAAGTCAGAGGCAGACCTGGAATACATTGAGAAGCGGCTCAAGCTGGACTTCATCAACAACGCTGCAGAGAATGGATGTCCCACTGAGGTGCTAACTGAACTACCACAGCAATTATTCATATTTTCACAACTAGACAAGACCAATTCAACACAATCTGCAGTCTATCTTGTATCTGAACTACAGTAGTTATTTAATAGCTAGTGTAGTTCAGATACAAGACATCAATTATTGAATGGACAATATTTACTGGCCAGTATTTGACTGTTGCTGATAAATCATTGTCAGTAGCTGACATCCTTCAATATAAACAGTCGAGGAAATGCTGGGAGGTCTTGTCATTCAAGTTTTTATGCACATTTGTATGTGTAATACAAAAGTTTAGTTCTTTTTCTAATATAGACATTTTAGTTTTTGTAAGGTTTTAATACATAAACATAATACAACAATATACAAGGTGAAATGTGCCAAATAGAAACTGCGGCCGGATGCTTGACCATTGAGTGTGTACAGGTTAATGATTGACAGTGTGCCTGCAGGAGAACCCGGCAGTGATGCTGGAGAACCTGAGGGCCATCAAGGCCAAACACACAGCGCTGTGCTCTGAGGTGAAGGACATCGCAGCTGCACAGAAAGAGTCTATGGACTCCATCAGAAACAACCTCAGCAGTGTCATGGAGCTAGTCCAACACTTCCAGCAGACTACTGATGTAGAGGTACACTCACTATTCAAACACCTCCTTTCTTATACTGTATACAGAGGAGAGTGTTGTGGGAAGTGTTTGCCAGTGTTGACTTCTGACGGACATGATTCTTTTATATTCCAATACAATATTGGTTAGACAAGTGAGAAGAGTCTCTCACACTCACAGTGGTCATTAATAAAATATATTTTAAAATCCATCAGTGATACAGCCTGTGAAAGAATGGAGAACACTCTTCTTTCTTTATATCATTACTGTTCAACTCACCGCTGTTCTCACTGCTCCCTCTCGTTGGGCCTGTTTGACAAAAGCCATTGCTGACACTTTAATCACAAATGGTAGCAGATTCACTTTTCACAAAAGATTGTTGTTCCCTACTAACAGATAAATTTGCAGGTCCTACAGGGCTTTTGCATGCTAATGCATTTTGCAGTTTTGTTGACCAGGTGCCAAATATTTGTACAATCATTGCAGTTGTCCTTATGAACATGCTGCAGGTTCAGCCCCTGACAGAGTCCGTGCAGGAGTCAGCAGAGCTCCTGGGAGTAGCAGTTAGTGAGACCACAACAGAGGTAAGATGCAATCAGCTGCATTTACGTTTATTGCAAACCTTTGTGACAAACTCAGCACTTTCTCTGCTGCTTCACAACAAAAGCCTTCCAGTGGTTTACTGGTGGCCAGCTCATAAGGTGATTCATGTCTTTGGTTTGCCTCAGTGGTAGCTTCACAGCTGTGGTAGCACAGCAAGGCACAACAGATCAGAGACCAGTGTGGCTACTGTTTGTTAGATGAAGGCCACACCAGGAATGTAGGAGTGAAACCACAACATGGAAAACTACTGAACTACTGAAAATGAAAAGTTGCCGCTTCCTCACTTTATTTATTCATTGAGGGATGGTTGACTGAGCTGGAATGCTCAGTTCTAAGAAAACTCAACATGTTTGTGACTACATGTTGACCTGTATAACAAAAAATATATACTGTAAATTCTCAAATCGTGGACAGGACCTCAACGTCAGAAGTATAGCCTTCATTAGTTTATGCTGGCCATGCCCCCAACCATTATTGGAGACTCAGCCATGATTTGAATATCTGTTTTCATTTAGAAATTTACTGGTGATATGAATTTTTTTTTTTATTATTTTGGATTTGTTCTTCAAGATGCTATGGTTTTGGACAAATGTTTCTCACTCATAAGGATAAATACCGACTGATATAATGTGTTAGCAAACGTATTATGTTTACCATAGTAGTACCATGTGGATTGGGATGAATGTGAATCAGCACTGTACCTGATTTAAAAAATCAACAGAAATCCATATTTGAGCCTTCCAGCTTGTTCCAAAAAACTGTTTTTTTGAAAAAACAGAGAGAAACTCATGATACAGATTTGCAGTTTGTCAAAACTGCAAAAACACACAGATGATACAGCTGGCTGCTGTTGATTATTTAATCTTGTGTTGTAGCTGAACGTAAATGTTCTCTTTCAGGTGCCTCCTGTTGTAGCAGCTTCTGGCCGACAGCAACCACTGAGTGAGTCTGTTACCTTCAGGTCTTCTACTCTGCTGTGAATGCTCTAGAGATGGCAGAGTTGCTCTGTTGGTTCACCATTTAGTCCAGACTGAAATATCTTAACAACTACAAGATGGGTTGCCATAAGATGTTGTACAGACTTTCATGTATTCAAGGATTAATTGTGGTGATCCTCTAACTTTTTATCTAGAGCCATCATCATCAAGCTTTACCCGTGGACCATTGTGTTTTATTCTGTACAGCTCCAAAAGAATTCCGATCATGTTTGACTCCAATAAACTCCAACAACACTGTTCCGGCTGTTTGTGTCCTTCGCTGACTGTGGGACCAGCAAATAAAAGAAAATGATCTGTACAAACAATAGAGCAGAATGAAAGAGTTCTAGTGTTTGGAAGTGTTCAATGTTATCTCTGCTGTGTCCTGTCAGTTTAGCAACTGAGTCAGAATAACGTATTACAAATAATATGTTCAAATATAAATATTTACTGCACTGTAGGATTGTGAAAATGTACAACATGCATGTTAAAGGGTAGGTTCAACCAAATTGCAAAACATATAACATATTTCTTTGCTTCCCTCTTATGGCATCTATCATGCAGACACCGTTTTATTTGTCCAGGTATAGAAGTAGCTGTCAGTGGGCGCTGCATCTAGAAAGATGTTGCTGTTGAGTGTTTTTTCTTTTTTTCTTCACCTCCATTGACTACAAATCTCAGAGAGGGAATCATAGACAGATACCATTAGAAGGAAGGGAGAAATTGTTTTTGTTATTTAGATGAAGGGAGCCTTTAGTTTTCATGTCAGTTGGAATTTCCTTCCCCAGATTAAATATTCCTCCATGAGGTGACTAAATTGAACTTTGATCGTCACGTGTCCACAGGCTGCGAGTATGAGGAGCTGAGTGAAGCAATGTTGGAGGTGGTTCCTCTCAATGTACGCTCCAACATCAAGCTGGCTGACCTCAATGTGTTCTACAAGCAGCTGCAGCAACACTTCAGCAAAGACAACAGGTTAAAGAGCATCTGCAATGAGCCTGGTTTAACAACACTTACTGCATCTCCACAATCAGCACTCTTCTCAAAAATACTTTTACCCTAGTTTTCCAGTTGCGACTCCATTTCCTAATTCAAAGCTGAAGGGACCTTGCTCAAGTTGTAAAACATTAACCAAAATTGAAACAATTTTTAACCAGATATTTTAAATGTTACAAATAATAACATTTTAATGTTAAAATTCCTAATACCTTGTTAATATTTATACAAATGATGCACACATGTACTCCATAATTTTTCGAATTCAATTTTATTTATTTAGCGCCATATCATAAGTTATCTCAGAGCACTTTTTCATGTAGACCAGGTCGAGACCAACTCTTAATGCATCCATGACCAGGGAACTATCTTTGAATAGGTGACGTTTACTAGTTTCAGAAACCAGTGAAAATCAGTCAGATCAATCAGTTCTAAGTAGATGAACATACATCTATCGACAAGTCTCCAGTCTGCTCCAGTATAACAGCTCTTCATACAAAAGGCTCATTGTGAATTTGCTTAGTATAAAGAATTTCTGATTGCAAGATTATATTACAAGATTATTACAACTACACTATTGAAATGATCATTTACTGAGAAGGAACCGAAGGCTTGTATAACCGGCAGTGTCTTCTGTTTGCTCTTGTTGTCTGCAGTGGCTCCCTCAGTGTGCAGATGATGAAACAGTTAAACATAAAAATGAGCGATGCCAAGCTGAAGGTCCTGCAGCACCTCTCTTTAGTTGAGCTGGACAGGAAAGGTCACGTACGTCTTGTAATGTGAGATGGATTAACAACTGGACACTGTTAGTAGGGTGGGTGTTGTCACTATGTGTGTTGGATTTGGCTACTCGTCTACCTGTTCCACTTGACCTGGAGTGTGGAGGGTAAGCTTACTGAAGGATCAAACTGCAAAGTCCAGGCCACCAGATGTTTTTAGCCCAGATGTTGGTGGCTGTCGCAGTTTGGATTCAGAAGTGGTGCAAATCCTTCCAGGTCATATTCGTCTATTTTCACTCTGCCCTCTGCCTGAACTTCATGCTCCTTGTCATTGAGCACGAATTTTAAGGTGATTTTAATATGCAAATCATTCAAAAACCTTCATAACCCAAGCAAAAAATATATAAGGAGAAAATTATTTTTATTTGATTCATTCCCAGAGCAATTTGTTTAACAAACCTTGCTTAAAAACAGCTAACTAGTGGTTATGCGCTACAAACAAAACATCCTTGGAACTACAACAGTAGTAACAAAACAAAGCTGCATTTTCACACACATACATGTTCCTTTGATTTGTTGAATGGCTCAGGAAGAGTCCTGCTTCAACACAGTCCTCCTGTATTCACAGAAATGGAGTTGAAAAGGCAATTAATCATTTTTCAACAGTTAATTAACTCATTCATTAATTTAAATGTGCATTGGAGGCCTAATTTTATTTCCTGATGTTAATGATCTTTTCATTTTATCCTGACGTCTGTTTGGATATGAGCGTTAGAAAGAAAATCACGACCTTTCTGATGCTTGGTAATGGTGACTGAAATATCACTGCTGATGACAGTTAATTTAAATGTGATGTGCTATAAATATCCACCACTGTGTGTAATGACCATGTGTACGGTCAACTGCTCTGGTGCTGTAGAAGCTTGTAGTGAAATTGTACTTTCTTTGTCCTGTTCTGTGACTGACAGGTCTACAGGATCCATGTGCAAGTATATTTCTTTCTGTGTCCACATATAGTTTTATAAATTGGCCCAAGTTGTTTTATAAGCACAGTGTATGTACAAGTGTTAACTGGGATACTTAATAAACGTTACCAGTTGAGTGTTCTCAGGTGCTGACGTGGTCTCCTGCTGGGTATCCTTTGTTATCACCAGTCTGCTCTGCAAACAGCTGACACCTGAAGGTTTTTTACAGTACATGAATACTGTCATCATTTTTCATTTATTTTCTTATAGCTACTTAACTCTTAAGGTAATTATAAATAATAATTCATATTGAATTCGACAACACAGGGGCATCAAACAATATTACATTCCCTTTATTTAGGCAACACTTTTATCCAAAGCAACTTATAAAAAGTGCATTCAACCATGTGAATCCAACCCAAAAATTACAAGAGTCATGCAAGTACATCAGCATCATCAAATATGCTGAACTGCTTCAACAGGACTGCTCAAAGTCCGGACCATGGCAGGTCGGTGCAGAGCAAGCCCAAACCTCGTGTTATGAATACAATACGTAGTGACTTAATGTAGTACACTGAACAAAAATATAAACGCAACACTTTTTGCTCAAATTTTACATGAGCTGAACTCAAAGAGCTAAAACTTTTTCTATGAACACAAAAGGTCTATTAATTTCAAATATTGTTCACAAAATTGTCTAAATTTGTGTTAGTGAGAACTTCTCCTTTGCCGAGATAATCCATCCACCTCACGGGTGTGGCATATCAAGATGCTGATTAGACAGCATGATTATTGCACAGGTGTGCCTTAGGCTGGTCACAATAAAAGGCCACTGTAAAATGTGCAAATAATGGGC
>JAVQJD010051161.1:0-16741 GCA_036023655.1 Nannoperca australis
GAATTCATATTGGGAGGAAATCAACAATCTTGTAGGGTGGAGCACAGAGAACCTGCTGCTCAACGTAAGCAAAACCAAGGAGTTGGCAAAGACACACCCCTGTCTACATCAGTGGAGCTGAGGTGGAGCAGGTGAACAGTTTTAGGTTCCTGGGAATCAGCATCACAGAGAACCTGTCATGCACGTCACACATCTCCACCCTGGTAAAGAAAGCTCAGAAACAACTGTATTTCTTAAGTAACTTTAGGAAGGCAAAATTAATGTTCCAAGTTCTTGTTAAGAGGAGGGCTCTGCAGCAGAACTGCCCAGAACATCACTGGTACCCATCTACTGAGCATCAGTGATATTGGTGAGGTGAGGTGTCAGCCTGTTCACCCTGCTGCCTTCTGGCAAGTGATATCAAAGTGTCCGCTGCTGTACCACCAGACTACAGAGTAGCTTTATTCCTCAGTCTGTGAGACTCCTCAACTCATCCTCCACTATCCACCATAAATAAATGATATGGAACTTTATGTTGTGCTGGTTTTGCACATTACCATACCACTAGCTTTGTATAATGTATATATATATATTTGTGTTTCCTGGGTGTTTAGCGTGAATGGGGCTGCAACTTTAATTTCTTGTGCATCCTTTTGTTATTTAATTACACTAAGTTACTGTAGATAAAAAATGACAACACAAGCTGTGTTAGACTAACTGACTTCACAGCCAGCTATTGCCTTAAAACATCTCTTTCTCAACTTACACTGAAGAGTGCCATACTCAAAGTACTGATGAAGCTTCCATTGTTGTCCGTCACTGCAATGGAGGATGTTGATCTAAATGGGATCACAGGTGATGTCAGAAACAGGGAGTAGTACATCCTTGACTGCATCCTACATATTACTCTACACCAGTAGATTATTTCCAACAACAGAAGAGATAAGCTAATATACCATATATTATACTATAACGGCCTGAACATCTAGTCTTATTTTCTCAGAGACTGTGATCAGGACAAATGTATTTTGAAGAACTTTCTAACCTTTTTCGATTTTCTATGCCTAAAGCCAAACACATTCATACATTTTGGCTTGTTAATGTTTTATGTTGAACTGTTGGTTTAGAAGGCTCCTCTCAAAAGAAGAGAAATACACTTTCAACAAAGCTGAGGTTTCAATTCTGTGCATGTTTAAAATGAGTATTTATTAATAAGCAGTAAAAAGGTATAAATCCATAAAAATTATATGATTTATTTGTCTGCTACTACTATGTGCTGCTGTGTACATGTAAACAAAAAGATCTGAATTTTGTTATAATCTAATTCAATAAGTGACTGTTGGATTGTGTATTTCCTTTTAAGGAGCTGCACCTTGACCATACAGACATCTAGTGATTGAGCAGAACTAGGTTAAAATCACAGTTTAACATGCTTTTAAACGCATTCAAAGAGGAAAAGGAGCATTTGTGACTTTGCCTGGCTCAATTTGGTAAGTAGAAAATTGAAAAGTGCCTCAAAATACAACACTCAAAATGTAACAACTTGTCCAGGTATGTACAGTAAACATAATAAAAAGTCATAAGAGGGATACAAGCAGAATCTTACACTTCCACCTGGGTGTTGTTGATGAGATACTCCAGAGGGTAAGCACAGGAATAATAATATTCGAGATGAGTGTTATAGGTGACTACCCCCGTGGTTGGATCATCAGAGTACACTCTACCACTGATATTAACCGTCTGGATGTTGGAGAAGTCGGCAAAGATCCCTGTGCCAGCTGAACTGAAGGTCTGGAGGTGACATTTACAGCAAAATCAAACAAAGAGAAAAAAGAGGGGTGCGTTGAGAAAAAAAATACATTCGGCACAATTTAACTCCTCCTTCAATCTCTACTAACCCGGAAAATGCTGCCACAAGCATTGGTCATGTTGAGGGGAAAGGTGAACCTGAGAACAGGCGGGGTGACGGATTCATCCATAGTTCCTCTGCATTCTGACAAGAACATGTGGTTGAGGACGAGCATAGACTCATTGTAGCCAGCGTAGATAACAGGGCAGATTTGAATAGCCAGGCTAATCGAGGACGTGCCACATTCAACTGAGATGTCAGTGTAGCCTATATGAGAGAGAGAAATGTAAGTTAGTACGCCTTTTCTGCAATTGTCACTTGAAACAAACACTTCCAAACAAATGTCATGTCTGGAAGGAAAAACCCATAAAATCCTGGAATTCTAATGTGTTCTTTCAATTTTCCTGCTTTGTGTCAAAATTGCCTCCCTTTAGAGGGTTATTTCAAAATGATATAATGAGCTTGACATAAACCATGGATGAGAACATTTAAATGCATTTTCAGTACCTGCAAAGAAAGTTAAGATGTAACAAAAACACATTTGAAAAAGCTTAAGCAGGCATACCTTACCTGGAAGTCGAAGGTAATTTTGGCACATTAACTGACTGCTTTTGGCCACCATAGTTGCCAAGAACAGAAAGCTAATGAGGTTCATTTTTTCCTTCCTTAGTATGGACATGTCTGTAATAGCAAAAGAAAATGATGCATCAAAAGAACCTGAAGTTTCTGTAGATATTATTGTTGTTACTTTACTTGGCACCTACCTTAACTGTCCCACAGCTGTTGTCCCTTTCTCTGCTTTTGAAATGCTTTGTATAGAGTTGTGGGGGACTCTTATATAGCTATGAGTTTTTCTTAGGATTGGACAGAAACGTCAATGTAGTTTTGTGTGTCCACCTTTACTTCACTATATGAGAACAATTATTTTGTACAGGGAGTTCCATGGACCATACCTTAAGGGCGATTAATGAAACTGTACACAGCAAGAGTCTCCATGAGGGACCAGAAACAATGGCCTAAGTCCTTTTCTTTGACATACAGAATCTATTAGAATGCTAACATGAGACTTCATGAAGTAAGTGTTAGATCCCTAGGGATAATACACAATACTTTGATGCGCTTTATAGGTGAGAATCTATGTATTAACAATAACGTCAAAATCCTTTATCATGACCCAAAGATGATCCTGTGGGATAGTTCAATGTCCCTGAGGACACTACAGGTACTGTAGGGGGAATCATTATGGACTGCAGCAAATTGAGCATTTAATTCTAATTAAGTATTAGATATATATATATATATATATATATATATATATATATGAATTTCTCTCATTATTTTAGGTGAATTACCCTAAATGAAGAAAATGGGAATAAAAGACTGATTGAGAGACAATCATGCTGTATTTTGGGATTTTGTTGATGGGTTCAGCTTTGCATAATCTGTAATCAGAGGATCAGGAACCTTGTTAGAAATTATTTTTAAGATATAATGTATGCTTAAAGGGTAACTACACCCTCAAATTTTGCAAAAACCCTCTGCCTCTCCATATTAAAAAATGCCAAAAAGGGGTGAGAGACCTGTAGGAAACGTGGTCATGTGGCTACATAGTGTATGGGTTAGGGGAGACTGACTGATACCAATTAAGAGTCTTTTTATGTACATTTCATAAATTAGACAGGTCTCAACTGGTCGCTCAGTGTCAGCCTTGGCCTCGCAGGTTCAGGGCTGATTTGAAAAAGTACATGGTGTGTTGAGCCATTTTCAACCCATGAAATGCAGATTTTAATACATTTGGTAAGAAATACAAGTATTAACAGCAGCACTGATGTATTTCATCACAGTACTTTCATATTATTTAGTGTGCAGCTTAAAAACAGTGTGCAACACCTCTTTAAAAAGGAGACCACTTTTTCCTGAAAAGGGAAGATGTCTTGATGAAAGGGCTTTGAGTAAGTAAGAATTGGCTTTCTAGGGATTGAGAAGTGAACAAAATGTTAGTGTCACTGGAATTTTGGACACAGAGGAGTTAAAATATGCATGCAGTGGGTGTACACTATAGATGTAAAACAGTAGATGTGACATGACGTCATAATTCGTGGCAAAAACTCCCGGTGTTTACAATCAGCACCTATGGGCAGCAACTGTTTGTCAGCTGTGCAGCATTTAAAAGCTTTACTAAAAGGAGTTAGTTAGTTATTTCAAGTAGTTGGCTTGAAAGGGGTTTGAGGGGAGGGGCAAGGAGAGCGTGATTGACGTATAATCTAAATACTAATGAGAGGACGTTACTCTTCACTGTTTCTGGCCAGCTGCCCTCTCGTCCGCTCAGAAGTCTCTGGCATCACCACAAACCTACAGCGATGTCCTCCACGAGATCAACGGGAACTCTTGAACAGCATCTGATTGCTCACACAGGGTTCAATTTATCTTTTAACTGACGTTATGTTAGTCTGGCAGAGGTTCGCTGGAATGAGTGCTAACTATTGCTTACACACGACAGCTAGCTAACGTTAGCTTATATCCATGGTGGTACATAAGCAAACAGCGGCAGAGACAAACAGACTTCAATCGGGTGAACTCATGAAAGCCTTTATTTGTGTGTGGCAGCCACACCCCAGGCCAGTATTATATTCACTATTTATTTATGATATCATATAGAAAATATGATATCAAATGTGAGAAATTACTAATGAATATAGGTTTTGTCCCTTTTGGCCGGTCCAAGCACCGGTACTTTAACTGCACAGCTGTCATGAGAATCCTTCATGTATCTGAAAGATACACTGCCATCTGGTGTGGTATCTAAAACCCAGAAGACAACTAGAACACTGATCATTATTCAGTTGTCGTGTAGATGTTTGTAGACATTACCTTTGGGTTAAAGTAGAAAAAGAGGTTGCAATGAAGAAAACATGTAATAACATTACCTCTTACACAACATGCAGTGACATCATTGCACAGTAAAGCAGGACACTGTATTGGTTTGGTTAATCTGCTGGAAAGGTCGCTGATCAGAAAGCTACACCCACCCATTATCTTCAACGAGAGAAATTCAGGGTCAAATTGCACCCATGGGCTCAGGGTGTATTGCCGTGTCACCACCTTAATCCCAATAAATGTCAGACATGTGAATGCTTCCATTTACATAAAGGAAAGCATGAGAAGACACACTGCAATTTGACCCCCAAATTCTCTAGTTGAAGATAATGGGTGGGTGTAGCTTCCAGATTGTATCCTGCTCTTCTGTGGACTGCTGTCACGTTGCTGTCTTTTGGGTTTTAGATCCCACACCAGATGACTAGTATTGATAAACAGTCACAGAGATACATTCAACTAAATCAGCAGCTTTGTTAATAGCTGCTGTTGCCTCATCATTAAGAGTTAAAAGATGCAGCAGACACTTCTAAAACCAAAAGACTGTGAGTTGCATTCAAGCCAGAAAAAAGTGTCTCCTTTTGATATTTAGACAGCATAAGAAGTGACTTATTCAAAAACACAATGCTGGTAGAATGCTACACCACAAACAATGAACATCGGGACACCTCTAAAAACCTGGACATATTTGCTAATAGATGTTGGATTACAAAGGAGGTATATTGGACTCTCATATTGGAATCAGTTTAAGTGTCTGCAAGTTGATCAATTGTTTCTATGAATAATTGTATTCTGAAATTGCTGGTGAATGTGACTGTATGAAACTCAAAAAATAATAATCAGTCCATACAGACACAGTTCTATATCTACTATAGATACTACTATATATCTTTATACATTGTGTGTTGAATAGAGTAGGCTAAACCTAAGAGGTGACCCAGTGTTAAGCCTTTCCTCAGACCAATTCTTTAATGCTCTGAGCATAAAGGAATAATAATATAGTTCAGAAATAGGAGCACTGAGTCCTGCTCTTTTTATCATACGTATTATGTATCTAGTTCGTCTTGGGTACTGTTTACAAATTAATAAAAACATTTGACTGTAATTTGTATCAAACCCCATAAGGAGGTGGAAGAAGTAATTTACAATAAGAGAAAAAAATATATGTTACACTGCCCTTCAGCACAATCCACAATTTTATCATAATATTCACATATTATTATATAATTATTCTATGTCATTTACAAGACTTTTTTTTAAACTTATTTTGTCATGTTTTTTGTTATGTTAATATGAAGAACCTCTGACTTCACATCATCCCCCTGCTGTCATTGACTGACAATCTCCAGTCGAGTTTGTGCAGAACAGTCTTTAGAAATATGACACTGGGCAAGTTTTAATCACAGGTCAAAGTGCAATATGTGTAATATGCACAATTGTACACAATTTGCACATTTCAAGAGTAGATCATCAATGGCATTTTGAGAACACATTTTGGGAAAGTTATACACAATTACATTGGGTTCATGTACAAATGAAACTTAAACAAGTTTATTGCTGCCACATTGCATAAACGAGATAACGTAAGAAACTGAACTACATATTTAGGTAGAACAGACCTACCAATTGATTAATCACAAAACTACCCCTCTAATACGTAGCAATATTAATAAATAGATTTATTCCAATTATTATATCAATATACTTTTAAAAGTTAGATTTTATGTAAAAAAAACAACAACTTTAAGCTTAACATCCAAGCCTGAGGCCTTCACTCAGCTCACATAATCACATAATCAAAGGTTTTAACTTTCAATTTTACACAGAAGAGTTTATCTCAATTAATCAAGTTATATTTTCAATGAAGTGTTCTTACAGTTCAGCCTTTTTGCGAGTTATCTTGCGAGTATTACTAGCAGATTATGAACTATTATAATGTATTGTAAGACTTGTAACTGATGCTATACCCTGCAATTGAAAGCTGTATAGCTGAGGTATTGAATAAAGTTATGAGTGTCCCCACTATGTGTAAAGCTGCATGGCAAATGATCACATGCAGGTTGAGGGCTAGCCTGGCGTGTGGTTGAAACACAAAGTATAAAAACGACATAAAAAAAAGTCCTGCTTTACTTCTACATTACAGCACATTGTACAGACCTATTAACGATTTTCTAAATCAATGTTTAGCTTTTATTCTCCCGTAAGATCACTACATGCACAAATATGTCACATCTGTTGTTTGCCTCTCGCTTAGCATTGTCTGTTTTGGAGGAGTGTCTGCAGTAAGTTGAGTCCAGATGCTCAGTTAAAGGCTGGGTTGCGGACTCCAGACGGAGTGCTGGCGGAAGCACTCTTGCCTTTGAGGAGGGTGAGGGAGAAGATGAAGAAGCTGGCACTCATGACGCCCAGGATGATCACGCCTGAGATGAGCGCGCTGGTCACTGTGTTCATCTGAAACACTGGAGCTTTCAGATGGGCTAGAGCAGCACAAACAGAAAGAAAGAAACAATCAAATCTCTACCACCTGCAGGTTAAATAACCTTAAATGCAAAGTGTCCCATACAGAAACAGCTACTGGTGATGTACTGAGCATTTCTGTCCAAGCTATTTGATGGTTTTGTTTTTCTTGTTCCTAAAAAAATATTACACAGCTTTTAATGTCACACTTAGACACGTCCAGCTCAGCTACAGTGGTGTTTGATAGCAGAAAATGATTCAGCCATCCAAACAGCAGGAATGAAATTAGAAGGAGAATTCATCAGAGTCAAATAGATCATAGCTTTGTTGTATCAGTGCCACAAAACATGCTGCATTTGGAGCACAGAAACAATCCTGCACTTTTTCTCAGCTGAAAAGGCATGATCTTTTTGCTCATACCACGCTTAATTGAAACCAATTGCTCTTGCTCTCTAAACCATGTGAATCCAATAGTTTCTGGGGGAGTTTTCATTCACTCTGTGTTATGCAGCAAATAACTCATTAAAGTGCAATTAGCAAAGGCAGATTGTGGGGGAAAGGGCACTTAATAACTTAATCAAAGGATAAGACATATAATTTTCTGAGATATTTTTCTTCAATTTGAAGGCTTTTACTATTTTAAAGGGCTACCTTTCATATCATTAAAGGCAATACCACATTTGAAAGTGGTACACACTATGCACAGAATGTGAAGGCTTACCCAGCTGAGAGTTGTTGGTTGGTGTTTCATCTGTGGGGGGAGGGCATTTCAGATTAACAGAAATACATTTTATTCAGTACAGTATACTTTAACTATGCAATGGCGTGTTACAGTATATGAGTCAACAGGACGCCTTCAGGCGCTTTCTGACTATCTAGGTTACCCAGATAAGTTCTCACCATCAGTCAAAATGCCAGTGTCAGACCTTGAATTTGACACTAGAGTACCTTTTATTATATATAATCTGAGAATCATTAGAGACAGTTAAAAATCCCACAGGAAGAAGAATTGTACAGCTTGAAAGAATGAAAAGAGTTTATGAGCTGTACTCTTATTATGTAAGCAGTATGTTTCAGGTAGGAACAAAAGGCTTCTTAGACAGTGATGTTTGTAAAATGTCAAGAAGAGAAGCTTGATTGGTGGGAAACAAGATGCTAAGGAAAAAGAATAACAGAGGAGAAGGAGTGTTATCAAACTGTACCACTCCGAGTGATGATGGGCCCAGCAGTCAGGACTGCATTCCCAGATGCAGCGTTTGATTCATTTCCCTCTGAGACATCTCTCTTTTTCCTGCTGCCACAGATCTATCAAAACATAGCAAAGAGAGAGATATGGTGGCAGAATGAAACCCCTCTGATAAGTTCCACTCTCATGATAAGGTATTCAAGAGACACATGGATGGTTAATATGTCCCATCAATTTTGTCTTTTTGCATTTAATGAACTGTTTTTCTGTGTGTGTATATTGTCATTTGAGATGTGATGTATGAATGTTTTGATTTAAAAAAAGAATCATCAGATGTGTCTCGTGGTAGTTTGAATTATAAAACAAAAATAATGAAAGTGAGATTAGGGAACAGTCCACTGTCTTCTTAGAGACTATACTGACTGAAGGAAGGAACAGTCTACATCTATTAACAGCCCAATAAAGGATTGTTTGGAAATGTGAGCAGGGAATAAGACTTAGTCACTTAGTGTGGAGTAATAAAAATAACCTTCTCTGTAATAACATCTGACAAATATATCTGACATTTGTCTTAATTGACAAAAAAGATCAGGTTTCACTTATTAAAGCTTTTATGAAATATTTCTTTTTGGGTCAAGGTAATGTGTGCAAGCCAATAAATACATGGTACCTGACATTATGACTAATGTATTTATTGTTGCACTTGAAAATGTCATTGACAGTTATAGTGATAGTTGTTTTTGGTTTTAGTTTAGTTTTTGTAAAATAATGTCATGTTTATGTTGTGTAGAATACCCAAAAATTTCTGAGTGTGTGATGACTAGAAACGTATGGGATTTTGTCTAGGTAATTCATTTTGTATGGTAATCAGTTGCAGGAGAAGTTTGACGACTTAAGTAAAAGTACTGACAGCAAAAGTAAATTATAAGTTATAATATTAGATTTGTATTACTGATGTATGTGTTAATGTGTTTTGTACATATGTTGTTAATATGCAACATAACTAGTAATTATAATTGTCAAATAAGTGTAGTGGAGTAAAAACTGCAATTTTTCCCTCTGAAATATAGTATAATGTATAAAGTCAATGGAAATCCTCAAGTACGAGTACCTTAAAATTATACTTTAGAACCGCAGCTGAGTAAATGTACTTAGTTACTTTCCACCACTGATGATGGAGTGAATGTTTGAAAGCTGATCAGGTGAATTCAGGTGAAAGATGGAGTATCTTCTTCACATGTTTCCCTCATGAAATATTTATCCTAATCGTTTGTCATGTTACGTGTAAAAGTGTAATTTGTTAGTCTCACTGGCATGAGCATCGGACAGTCATCTGCTCGACACAGCTTGGTGACACAGTGCAGGAAGACAGTGGACATCTTCTGGTTCTTGTGCTTTACAAAGCGGAATACTTCAAAGGCAAAGCGGCCCATTTGGCTCTTCCCATTTTCAAAGACCGTGGTCTGGGGGTCTTTTTCACAGCTGGCTCGTGGAGGAAAAATTTGAAAGTATTATAAGAAAGGATAGAAAGAGATATATCAGAACTGAACAAAAAATCAAATTAAATTTGAGTTACCTAAAGAAAAGATCATAGCGGAGGTCATCGTTAGGGTTTCCAGAGGGCGTGGTATAACAGTAGTCCATTAGAATGTTCCATCTATTTAACATTAAGGATGAGTAAAGCCAGAGTTCAGGGACTTAAATGCAAAATATATCAGTAGATGTAAAGGGCTCCTCAGACACTTTGGTGGCACATTGCTCCCCTTTCCTGGTAGCTGAAGAGAAGATTGCCACCAAAATGATCTTTGTGTGACATTACAACCCTGTCTCCTAGAAGGCACAAGGCTTCACATTCTGATTTCTATGCTTGTAGGTTTAGGAGACAAAAGCACTTTGGTTAAGGTTAGGAAAGATGGTGGTTTCAGTTAATAAAGTACACATTGTGTCTTCAAGTCACTTTTTACTTTTTCAATAATTAAAGTCCCCCTCCACTCAAAAATGTGTTTTGCTTTTTGTTCTTTCACTGTGCAGAAGATGTATGTGAAGAGTTTGACACTAGACGGCTGTTTTCACATCCATCTGCTGATGAGGAACAGTTCTCTGTGCTCACCTGAAATCCGTTTAACATATGCATGTATCAGCAGGATTTTTGGAATTGGAAGCTAAGTGTGGTCCAGTATGCAACCTGTCTGTTTCACAAGGACTTGCAACACGGTATAATGCTATCAGTTAAACTGAGGTTAAGTGGTGATGATGCCTCTGTACCTGATGTAGAGCTAACCTGAGCTCAAAACATTGTAAAGTGTGCACAAGTGTGATGTAGAAACTTGAATCCTGCAGTGCACATACACTAAGAATGGACTTTTCAGTGAAGTAGAACACATTTTGAATCAAGCAATTGAAATCAACAATATTAGTTTTTTTAAAAGGGTGATAAAAGATTTTGTGGAAAAAAACACATCAGATAGAAATGATTATTCCAAGCAGAGTATGTTTATATATCTTTAAACACATCTCAAGGGAATCTTTAACTAAGACCAAAATATTTCCCTAATCAATTGTCTGGTTAAGTCAGGCAGAACAACGTGCACCTTGGAAGAAGTTGAAGTTGTGAGAGAAATCTCTTGTCTGTTTCTAGATCACCTAAATTTAGGTCAGAGGTGTTCTCCTTCACATCGTGTTGTAACCAAATGTGTCATTTTACAGCCCTGTGTATTGTTTTACACAGTCAGTATGGGTGTGGGCTTCTTATATTGCACTTGTACTAATCGCATTATTTCCATCAAAAGAATCCAACAACTTGGCAGAAGACAAATGCTTATATAATGCTTAAATAAAGTGATATGATAAGCTAGTCTGCCTCTGATACAGGCTCCAAAATAAAAACTTGTAGTTTTGGTATAAAGTGAACATGGTGTGTTAGTGACTTATTTTGACTGAATGGCTAGATGTTGACTGAATACCTCCGATCCAGGTTTGAAGCTTTCACAGCTGCAAACACCCGTGTCTTCAGGGTCAGTCCTGCCATAGGGATGGACAGCTGCTGAATGTATGATGAGTCCTGTACATAAATCACAGTATTTCAGGACATTTGTCACATTTCCTGACTCTTCCCTTTCATCTGGTTGACAGTGATATGTTCAGTTTTTACTACAGTTAATAAATCCCTGCATATCTATCGTCATGTTTTCATAGAATCCCATGATCCCATGACACGAGAATTGGTTTGAAATTAACTGAGGGTAAATTCAGTATAATCTTCTCCAATTTTGTGATTACAGTTAATTTGCTGCCTACTTGTGCTGCATAAAAGGGCTTCTGAGCCTTTGGTATCTACCCCGTCTTGTTTATGTGTCATCATTCTCAGAAATCGTTGCAATTACAGATGTAAAAGGTGCCGATTCATTTAACAAAGCTGCTGAGCTTCTTATGCTCTTGAATCCGTAATGACTAAGTACAGCTTTTGTATACAGCTTTGTCTACAGTGCACAGCCCAAGTGCAGCAAAATGAGAAGTATTTAGACTCGACTGATGTTACTTACATTGTAAAGCAGTAGATTCAACGTGCTGATGAAAGTACCATTGCTGTCCTTTACTGAGATTGCAGCTGCTGACCTTCAATAAAGATAAAAAAACAGATTAAAGCCGCCAAACATTTTAAAAGCTGATTCCAATATTTTAGGTCACATTTGCCTGATACTGACATTTGCATCTTTTTTAGATTAGATCATTCATCAGTCTACATCGATGTTGTTTTACTTGCCTATCTTGATAATAATAATAAAACTTGCTGCACCTTAAAAACATACCTTCAGTCTAGACAACCTTTTATATCTTTTTCAAATGTTAATCTTAATGATCAAAAATCTCGGAAATAGAATGTTAACATTGCATTGCAATACACTGTACAATTAGTGGTGGTTTTGTTCAACCCCTGTATTTAAGTTGTCAAAATCATGACTCCCAACGACAATAAGTTTCACTCATTTTAATGTATTGATTGTTTTTGGCCTTCTGGAGCACCCCACTAAAGCACTTTCAGACCAATTTAAAAGAGGAAGTGATCATGTGAGTGAGACTTACGAGGCCAGTTGTGTGTTGTTGACCAGGTATTCCAGCGGGTAACTGCAGCTGAACTTGTACAGCAGACCTGGCAGGTAGCTGATGACTGTCGGGGGATCCGGTGTGTCGATATACCCTGATATGTTTCCAATCTGCACCAGCGAAAGGTTCCCATAAGCATTGGGTCCTTGAGCCGTGGAGACCTGCAGCCAACAACATTTACATTTACATTTGCTGACTCCTAGCTCGCTAACCAACCACCTTACTTACCACTTACTATGGGCAAACTAGACAGGGGCTTATGCTATCAGCCATACCACTGAGCATAGAGTACTACTGTACCTCCCTTATTCCCAACTCAGGAGGGACCCTCATCTGAGAACAGACCCTCCAGAAACTGTTCCTTTCCAAGCAGCTCAAGACTCAGCAAAAACAACAGGAAGAGACATCTCGCTCAGCAAAGATTCACTTTAAACTCTTTTAAGAATTGTTTTTCACTCATCACTCAGACATTGCCTTTGGGATCCCACAGGATCCCTTCACCGAGATAACGAGTCCTGGACTTCATTTCCATGCAGCATAAACACAACTTTTCAACCTCAAAACATGGATGCTGTGAACCATTCTGGCTGATATAAAAGACACATCTCAACAAATTGCTGACACTGCAAACAGTGGGAAGTGTCAGTGATGCTGATAGTAATACTGTAAAATCAGTGGAACAATAGATCATACCATCATGCTCTTCTTACCACCAGGGTGTTGCCACAGGACTCCAGCGTCGCCAGGCTCATACTAAAGATTACAACGGTGGGAAAGGTGTTGTTATTAATGAATCCACGGCAGTGGGCATCTCCATGGCGACCATTGAGGGCCAGGTCAGAGTCGGTGTAGCCGGAAAAGAGGACAGGGCAGAAGTTGATCTTGAGGGTAATGGTCTGCACCCCACAGTACACACTGATATCTCTCTCTGCTGCAAGACACACACACACACACACACTTAGGTGCATACAGACATGAAATTGAGTAAGCAGATATTTTGCTATATAGATGAAATAAAGTGAAATTATCTTTTTTTATATTTTAAGAAAATTTAAGTCCAAAACCATCAGTTTACATTTTGTTCAAATCACAAATGTCCATTGGAATGTGGACAAATATTGAAAAGTTTGAGGACTACTTTCCTTTAATGAGACATTCACATAAATTCCTTCCAGTAAACAAAACGTGTTCCTCACCAGGGAAGCGACTGTGAAAGTTGGCGTCACAGTTGTACCCATTGAATTGCGCTCCAACTGATAAGATCTTACTAAGCAGTAAAAAAATCAAAAATATATGCTCCATTTCAGCACCTGAAACAGAGCAAGAATTTGCACTTAATGTAAGAAATCCAGTCCACTTCATCTGTCACTTCAGAAAATATAAACTTTAAAGGTGGGGAAAACAGAAAAGGTAATCCATATCATATATAACATATTTCAAATGTCTGCGAAACTGAATCAAAGCAGACAAATGTCACATTGGATTTATTTTGAACATCTGCAGCTTTGGCATCAACGTTATAAGAAACGAGGCTGGATAATGTGCTGATGACTATGAAGTATAATGGCTTATCTCTCTGTGCACATTTCATTGTCCTGTCGAAACCTTTTATCACACACTCATTGTCAGTCACAATCTCAGTCCTGAGGAAACAGCTAAATAAAAGGAGTAGTTTCACAAAGTTGCAGTTAGCGTCTCTAGCTTTGACAGCAGATGATGTTGTTCCTGACAGCTTGAGATAAAAAAGGCAGAGCGTTGCTCTACGAGAGGTAGAACCACTCACCCTGGTTCCTGGAAGCCAGCAAGTCAGCGGTTCTCCATAAGCTTGGGACAGTCGATGGAATGGTCCGTACTGCATCCCTACCTGACAACTAGAAACAGGACTCAGGAGCAGGGGGGGAAAATGGGAACCTACACATAAGAGATTCATTATTTCAACATGTCAACAAAAAAGGGCTGTCCAGAGTGAACATGGGAAAGTCCATCAAATCTGAATGTGGTATACAAATCCTTTCACGTTCGCAGAAACATGAGCAGGTTTTGGAGTTTCCCACTCATATCCTTTCGGCCCAATCTGGCAGTGTCACTGCTCACAAATGGTTTGACGCTGCATGAGGTCCAGCGGCGGTGGGGGGGAGAATTATCTTTTCATCGCTCCAGTGGCCCTGGCCTGCTGACTGAGCTGTTCCTTTCTGCCCGAGCCGGTCGGGGAGAGCAGAGCCCACCAAGCAGGCCCTTGGCTCCGGGAATCCACACTTGTCAAGCTTTGTGTGCGGCAGTCTTCCATCAGCACAGCAGCAGGCAATCTGCTTGGTGGGGCTGCGAGCTGGTGTCGGCCTCTAACCAGATCCCCAAACTTTGATTCCTGGTCACAGGACTCTCACCACATAAAGAGAGCAAAGAAAAGGAAAGCAAAGTTCATGGAGTTTCAAGGGATTAGCCAGTGCTCACTGTGCCATCCTCCATATGGACAGCAGTATATGTGATGGACTCACCGTAGCGTGAACCAGACAGAGGACACACAGGGATCCTGTGAACATGGAATATGAGATGGAAAAGACATTGCAGTGGCAATTTTGAGTAATCTTCTCACTTTAACTCCAACGGAAACAAAAGAGGCACTTCACTCTTCTGACCATCTACCCACATGTATTTTCCTCTCCACAGAGGACTGTCATCACCAAGATAATTTCACACTCGCCTCATTAAATGACATCGTATTTGACATTGCATTTTGTATTTTCCCTGAATTCATCAGAGTACAGTTAATCAGGTGTAATCTTCCCTTACCTTGTTTGTCTCACCTGATGAAGAGTATGTTTGACCTTCATCTTTTGTGTTTTCATCAGTTCTTCAAAGCTTCAGAAGTCACTATGAATTCATATCAAATCCATTGTTCAAGGGGTTTAGGTGAAGCCTCGGTCCAGCAGGGTCTTCCTGTATAATACCTCATGTTGAAGCAGCCAATGCAAACTACTGGACAGTAGTTACCCACCGCAGCTCAAGACATTTAGTTGTGTTCCTTCACTGCACTGATGTTCACTTGGAGAGGTATCTAGGAAATTGAGCACTGAGAGTTGGGGAACAGAAACTTTTTATTTCTAATCCAGATAAATTGCGAGAGTCTCGGCCAGCTGGAGATACTACATTGCTTCACTGCAGACTGATAATCATCTTGAGTGCCCCAGCACCTCAACTCATTTCATCTCTCTATACGTCTGATGGTTAGATACAGTTGGTCTTATCAGTTGGAGAGCAAAATCGAACATGGCAACCATTTTGGAACTTTTCATCACCTTGCAAAAACAGACAAATTGTCATTGTCAAACAACAGCACTCAGGTCTACTTATGGGTAAATCCTGAATACTCTTTGTAGAGTATGTGAATGCATAGCTTCCCATTGGCCATTTGTGGTGTGTTTGTGGCAGGGTATGTTATAGAACATCTTCCATGGATTCATGGAAACGATACATTATCTTGGCAAAAGCATTAAAATAATGTATTGAGGTTATTGAACGACTTGTTGACAAGTTGAGCTAGTTTCATCAGAGTTGACGTTTTACCCTACACAGCTGAGAAAAGGGCAGAAGCTTGTCTTGACAACAATACAGCAACCTGCAGTTTCTCACTCTGAACCAGGACATGGTGAAAATAGAGACTCTCCTTGGGAACATCATTTTCAGTCTGTGTATATGGTCCTTTACTTACAGTTTATCCAATTCATCTCCAACATTAACAAGGTTACATTGTTTAAATTAAGTTCAGCTAAAGCTAATATTCCAAACACCAGAGCAAAGGCACCTTGCTCTGGTGTTTGGATTTATTTAACCCTTGTGTGGTGTTCATGTTTTTGTTACTCAGCCAGTGTGCCCTGGTGTGGTGGACCCACTGCATTATTGGGTTTTTAAATCAATAGAGCCATAACAATTTATGTAAAAATACTTACTTTATCCGAATTACTAGCAATGTAGACAGCATATATCATAAATATTTGCCATTTACCTCTGTTAATCACATTTATGAATAAGGATGTCATTTGTTTCTTGTGATAAAATAGAAAAATCTATTATAATTAAGATATGGTTTGAAAAAACATGTTTAACTTCAACAAATATAAATGAAACAAGGTTTTTCCATCACTATTGATGTATGTTTCTTCAAACTTAATTAGAAATTGAACACACGTCTACACAGCACAAGCCCCATTGAACAGATACAGTATTCATGCCAGTCTACACAACATCAGCCCCATTCAACACATGTGCAACACATGAGGGGCAGAGCTTTACTG
>JAVQJD010051171.1:0-13560 GCA_036023655.1 Nannoperca australis
TATTCAATTCAATTCAATTCAATTTTATTTATATAGCGCCATATCATAACAAAGTTATCTCAGGGCACTCAACCACATGGAGCCGGTCGAGACCAACTTCCTCACACACAAAGACCCAACGTTCCCACCATGAGCAAGCACTAGGCGACAACGGCAAGGAAAGGAAAAACTTCTACCTAAAACTATACCTTCAGATACACATTATTGTTCTACGCAGACTATTTATGTGTTTAAATACATTCCTGGAGGGGATGTTTAATGAATACCTGCTCTCTTGTAGTGTGCAACACCCAATACTTGAAGCTCAGAATACTCAAAATGCTCGATATATTTAGAGGTCCACTTCACACAGTGATTAGCCAGGTGTGCGGAGGTGTGAGGGAGACAAGATTTGATCTTCCTCTCTCTCTCTTTTTTTCCACTCTTTACACAACTCTGTCTGTCACTTTTCGTTTGTACAAATTAGTTCAGCACCATGAATGCATTTTAAGGAGAGACTGTCTCCATTTGAACAATCATTGCACCGTGCACATGCCTGTGCTTTGTTACAGCCACACGCACTTTTACCTTTAGACATTTCGTGCAAACTGCTTTGTTTCAAGTGTGCCCCAGGCTTAATTCTGCTGTTTATCTGGTGATTGCAGCTATGATGGCTTCAACTCAAGAACTGTAACATCCTGTCTCATAGTATAATGAACTGTGTGGAGTGACAGTGTTTTTGCCATCTGATAAGCCCTTAAGCTCCAACATCTGTTTCTCAAACCAGATATATTTCTCTCATCTTGTCGATACCTAAAAGAACTAAATGATGATTGAACATTGCTGTTTTAGCCTGAAACATAAAACTGGCATGGTGTATGATGTGTGGTAAAGTAAATACATCAATAAAGTGACAGGAATGAAAGGCAGTTTTAGTAAAAGCAAGGATTCCATTGCTCACAAAGTTTTTATTTCTGCCTCGTGGGTCAGAGTCACGGCAAATTGTTTTCGTGGAAGTAAAATGATGAAATGCTTTCTTATTTCTTTTCTATCATGTAGACTTGAAGAAGTAGGCTTCAACAAGAAAGTACATTTGGTGATCGTTGCACGTCCTCACAGCTGCCAGTAACGATTTGAAAACGTGAGTGCCTTTACTTTGGTGCATGGCCTGATGTGAGGACTGAATTATCTGAAGCGGACACTATTTTCTCCACAGCAGGATGTCAATCACGTACGCAGACAGGATCAGCTTCTCTGACACAAGTAGACAAACCCCTTCCTTGTACGTGATTGCTGCACATTTAGTTTTATAGCTATCAAGTAATGACACTTTGATTTACAGATTTCCAGTGGTGAAAAGAAATGACAGCAGTGGGAGGCCACAGAACAACACTTACTGTGATTAAAACATGAGGCTTTGAAGTTATATTTCACTGCACTGAAACATTTTCAGGTGTTAGAGCGTACTGTACTGGAGATACTAGAGATACTGTATGGAGACCTTACATTATCATGTTGTCCTTTAGTTGCAAAAATATATTAAAAGAAGTTCATAAAATTACATGAACACAAGATGTGACTCTAAAAAGTTAGCTTTTTTCCTCCAGTCAGCTTGGATTCACAGCAGTTACCATTTATTCCAGTGTTTGGTGGAATATCTCTTTAAATCTGTGAAATGTGTGTCTTTCATCACGTCTCCCGGCCAGTTGCTTTACAGGATGTCAGTTTGACATCGTCATCATCATTATTATCACCATCCGCACTCAGATGTCAACAGGATCCACACCTTATTACACACACAGCGATGTGTGCATTTGCAAGCGTGTGTGTTGTTAATGTCAAAACGATGCTTTAGTCTCCACCGGTCGAGTAACTCATTAATTAAGAGCTGGTCGCCAGAACAGGACATCGTTTTAGACGGGCAGGATGTCAGCCTACATGTACACACTCGTACAAACACAAGACCGTCATCATCGGTTAGGAAGGCTTATGTGCTGATCAATAATAACATGTCTGCTTTTTTCAGATTAGTCGCTTCAATGTGTGCATGTTTGTGTGTCCTTTGTAAAGGTCGTATAAGCTCACTTTAACTGTAGAAACAGGAAGTGTGCAGGAAATGTTTCATCAGATGTTAAATTACAGTATGTAATATGAACAAACCTGTTAATAAGCCTGTGGATTGAGAGGTTGTTTGTGTGTGTACTGTGTATTTAATTATGTTGTCAATGAATGCAGATATGCTGTCATTCAGTGGCATTTCAATTCTGTCTATCAATCCTAGTTAATACTTTCAGATTTCTTTTTATAAATAGTTTCAAGTGGGAGTTATTTATTCAAAGTAGTTACTGTAGTTCAAGTTTCATTTAAAGTACTGAAAACAGTCCTAAAAGTAGAACTACAGAAAATGCGGATATTTTTATTTGCTTCTACAGTTGCAAACAGAGAAACATAAGGGCTCTGAGTGTGTGTGTGTGGGTGCACCGTGACATTTAGTGCTGATTTAAATAGCCTTTGGGGAAAACACCTCCAGCATGCTGATAACAAATCTGTTTTTATCAGCTGTTGGGGAAATCATTGCATTATTAATATGTAAACACTCACAGCACTGCACTCTGCTAATTAACCAAAGTATTTGCACAGATAAATTAATAAACACTACACACTTTTTGGAACTTGATACACTATAGCATTCAGTTTGAGCAACTAATATAGTTTCTCACGGACAACATGTGACCATGAAGAACTTTTAAACTCTACACCAGTAAGAAACCGTAAGATGCCTGATTTTCTGTCTTCACTGTGAGATTTGTGCAAGCTAAGACTCACACAGATACATTTCCATGCTAACAAGGTCTCTTGTTACTTTATATCACCTTTTCTTTCCATTACATGTTTTATCCATCAATTGGAAGGTGCAGTCAAACATTAACATGATGAGCATATTAAATATTATCCACTACCTTTGCTGCCCTATAAGGGCAGAGAGCAGTGACTCTGCTTAAAGCATGAAAATAAGAGGAGCTCCTAATTCTACATGATTAAATTGACTCCTATTCATGTTTAAATTGAAACTGATCAAAAATGTTATTCCTTATTTTAATACATTTAAATATGTGATTTAAAGGAAGCCTATAACCACAACAATGATGGTAGTGGTCATAAAACTGTGCTAGGCTAGTTACCTTTTAGTATGAGTTGGCTATTCTTTCCTACTCTATAATGATTGGACTCATTTATGTAGGATAACACACTAAGTTACCAAGAAAGTTGGCATTTTTTTCAATTTGTGAAAAAGATTAGTGAATTTATCTTTAGCTAAGGCTAGCTGAGGCTACCTCACCAGCTACCTTTCTCTCTGCTAAAAGACCACGCTAGACTGCAGTTACAGGGTTTTGGTTTGTTTTTAGCTTAGTTTTGTAAAGCTGGTCACAGAAATGATACATTTCTCTTGCGTAGCAGATTTTAATATTGACCATGTACGCACGTAGTTACTGAGTTTGGGCGTTCTAGGACAGTATGTGTAGCTACAACTTTATCTCTAAATCTTTCATCTCTATTGATTTGTTTATCTGCCCAGTGTGTGTTTTATGTTGAATGACCAATGCTTTTCAAATCTAGGAACCTTCAGTGAGTTTAACTTGGGAGGATTGCTTGCATGTGGGTGTGAACTTCCCTGATGTACATAAATAGGTGCAGATGAAATAGATGTTGATCAGCAGAAGCTCTGACTTGGTGTTTGTTGGGTCCGGACACTTTTTTTTGCGTTCCTCTGATTTATCAAGAGAGACACACGGAGTCATCCGAGCATTACGCTCCAGAGGAGAGTCATTTATCCTCCTTGCCTGGTCGCTTACTCCTCTGTCTGTGTCTTAATGATAGTCTAAGCCGTCCCGAAAGGGCTCACTTCACAATTTTATGCTTTACTGAACCATTTTTGCTGTCGGGGGGTGACCATTTAAGAGGGAAGTTCAATGGGGCGATGCATACCTGACCACAGATATGTTTTAGAGTTGAGCCTGTTGCCGTTGGCTGAAACGGTGTGAATTGAGCATTATGTGTACTCCTGCCGGTATCATGTATTTGCATATTCATGTGCTAACTGCTTCCCAAGGTATAATGGGATTTTATGGAAAAAAGGCCCGCTGTCTCATTGTAGCCCTCCCTCAATTATTTCTAAATGTCAGATGTTCAGTCAGAGTAGAAAAGGCCATTGAACTGCCGCTCCTCCATGGCCAACATCATTGACTGAAATGTTCATCAGTGACGAGGATGGCACAGTGACAAAACACTGTTAAACAATTATTTAGATGCAAATGAGTTTGTTAAAATAGCAAATGACAGAGGGGAATGCATTACAGCTCTCTACTCTTAATACATGTGGGATACAGGGTGTATTTATTTTCATAGCTTTGTGAATGAAGAGTTGAATTTCTCTGCTAATTACAGTGTCTGGGGCTCCTCTAATAACAGTCGTGGTGACCTCTCCGTCAGCTGAAAGGTGGGAATTCTTTTTTTAGACACTACCATTCAGATTCAATGCAAAAGGTGGTTTGAAAAGGGCAGTGACACACTGAGCTGTTAGTAAAAACCAATAAAAGTACTGTAGAACTTGTTCCAACTTGAGTAGAAAACCAACCGAATGTGCCCATCTCCAAGGTGGGAATTATCCAACTCACAGCGAGTCAAATTTCTTCATCCATGTTTCTAAATGTCTCTCAGTCCCACTTCTTTTTTTGTATTTTATATAGATCTTTTTAATCTGGCAATGTGTGGTTACAGATCATCCTCGGTGGCTTTATCGGAGGTCCTCTGCTAAAAAACAGGTGATTACATTGCTAAAACATTCAACGTGGCAAATTATACATCATTAGATGTAGTTCTCCGTTTTCCAGTGTTAATGCTTTTAGTCAGCACCTGCAAAGCACATATGAACGTGTGTGTTCCTTTTCATCAATCATTATGTGGAAGGCAGTCGTGGCATGTTTAGTTGCCACATTACACATCTACTACTTTACAGTCATGACTGATAGCACGGATGAGTATGAGAACAAAACCTGCTGGCTTCCATTCATCCTGTGTTGTCTAATTAAACTGGGCCAGTATGACGCCAGAATAAATTATCTTGCCAATCTACATGGGTGACACTCCTCAAATGCAGGTGGCAGATTGATTTGTCATATTTGGATGCAGTTTTTTGGTGGGAAACCGTGCACTCCAGTTCTGATGTAAACTAGACACAAGTAGAAATGTTTTAATCAGTGGTTCTTACAGAAGATGCAAAAAGACCGAACACAAATATGTAGATACTGTATATAAGCAAAATAATTCCCCAAACCATCTTAGCACTTTGTTCTTAGCAAACATTACCTAAAAGAATTAGTTTGAGGCTATTTTCATCTGTAGTTCTGGCGCACTATTGAGTTTTTCCCACCACTGGCTGGGTGCACATCTCAGCATAGTACTTGAAGGGACCTAGAAATTATATTTAGTTGCAGTCTTGTCATTGTCCCGTCCATGGACGTTCATCACTCACAATTCTTTCATGTTTGTTCCACGGATGAAGTGGTGTGTTTACTCTGTCACCAGGGAGAAATTGATTTCCATTTCCTGATTTCTTCTACAGTGTGGTTCACCCACACTTTCACCCCGCTTTCACTTACGTACAGCCCGGAGCAGAATCAATTGATTGTTGTTTTTTTGTCTTTTCACAGGATTTGTTGACAATCAGAAAAAAAGGAATAGAATATTGCCAGCCTTATCCTTTAACACTGGAGGGCTGTGAGGGACAACGTATCTATCAGATGCAACACTAACAAAGCCTGGGAAAATGAGATCAGCAGAAAATTGCAGATAAATGATTGATGTGATATTTACAGTTGCATGTTACAGCCCAAATTGCATCACTATAATAGTATTTGGGCCTCGTACAAAGTAAAATAATGTTAGAATATTATGTTGATCTCTTAGCCTGTTACATATTTTGCCTGATCAGTGAACCTGCATTTGTTCAGGCTTTACCTTAACGAGCCTTTAATGTATTCTGGTAAACTGGACGCATGGAAAGCTTGTGTGAATAAGAAAGTGTGTAAAACAGGTAAACCTACACGTTGAGCTTGAGTTACACGACTCTGGAAGTTTCTTCTGCTTTGAAATCTCTCTGCCAGAAAATAATCTGTTCTCCTTGAAGACTTTTTAAGTGTTTTTGGCTGATGTGTGAGAAAGATTTAGGGTTAGCTCTACTTGAGAAAGTTGGCCTCCGTCATCAAATAGATTGAGCCCGGTCAAACATAGTAAGTGGAGATGGCAGGGGAGTATAACTCTGAGCACACAAGTAGTGGAGAGAGCCTCAGTGTGGGTGTGTGTACACTGTGTGCTTGACTGTTGAAATGTGCTACAGTGCGTTGTTGATGGAAGTGGGGCAGTTGCCACTTTTTTCTCTTCCTTCTCAACTCCTTCCTCATCAAACTGTGACACGTCCTCTGTGAAATCGCTCCTGCTGCAGCTTTCACACAGAATGAATCACACAAACATCAGATAGCTGGAGTCCTTGCATATGGAGCCCTGCTACAGAACAGGAAGATATGGGCTGTAGGCACCGAACAGGACGTCGAGCAGGCGGCGAGTGATAGTAATAGATAGTAAACCACATTTCACTTCTATAAACGTACACATACAGGTGGGTTACATGAATACCTCTCAACCAGTTCTCTGCATGCTGTTTCAATTCTGTTCAAATAAACTTTATTGCCTTCAATTCAACGTATGACCATACAGGATAGATAGATAGATAGATAGATAGGTTGTCCATAATGTATGGAAGGAATGAGTTCATTAGATAGAAAAACATGGGCAGCTGTAATACTTACATACTAGTAGCACGTGTCTCTATAACAGAATATTTTGCAGCTAATACTGCACACATAGAGCATCAGGGAGATGGATGACGTCATATCCTGATATTTCTCACACTATATTAAGAACTGAGATTCTGTTTCACCTTAAATGCACCTTTTCGGTCTTTAGCAGCACAGCCAGAATATTGCATTGAATCTCCAGCTGGGACAGTGTCCAAAACTGTGACCTGGCAAAAGAAAGAGCTTGTGGTTGCTTTCAGTAAGCCTAAAGGTCTGTAGGTTCGTAGACGTTTGTTTATTGTTCATATAACTTGGGTCTCACTAATGTTATTGCTAAAAACAGGAAAAAGCAATGGTAGAGATGGTAACCTGGATCTGCTCCTCACTAAATTATATCAATGCATGTTGGGTTTTTTTAGAAATAGGCCATTATCTACAAATTGCATATGTTTTACAGTTGTTTTTTAACATTATAAGCATACAAATGTAAATTTTTAGTGGTAGTTTGATTTAATATTTCATAGTCATGGCAAAGGAAATACCCTGTGTTGTGTTTTTGAATCCTCCGTTGGATCTGAGCCTGCTTGAGCTTCTGTAACTGTTTTGGTCAAAAATGGGAATAATATAAGGATGACAAATTTGTCACTGGTGGCTCACCAATCTCAAGCTTGTTTCAAGCCTCTGCAGGTTTATTTTAATTGGAAATGGAAATCAGTGGGAAGCAATCATTGCCTGGAATTAAAGAAGCAAATGCAATCTAAACATTTCAGAATAAGCATCATTGTAAAATGTGGGTCATTTGTAGTGAATTGCCTCTTCTCTTCCATGGTTTGCACACATACCCCCCCCCCCATCTTCTTCTTTACTGGGAAGGATCTGGAGCGAATGATGAGCATCTTTCCTCCTTGCTAATATTCAGAAATAGCCACGTCGCTTTCTGTCATGTCAAGTCGAGTCATCAAGCATATTAGCGTGTTAGCCGGCCACTCGCACCTCCAGGTTCTGAAGTAAGGTGATCAAACGGTAACAATCTGAAAGAGGCTTGAATTGAAGAGACAGACAGGGAGAAGTGACTTTCAGGGATCAACAGAGCTGCTGGAAGTGTTTTAATGATGAGCTCGGACCTGCGGATGAGATTGTATCATGGGTCGTCACCAGAGGCCACCGTGGGTTAATAATGTCCCCTTGAGAGATGGTACATGAAATGTCCCGTTATGCCCCACACACACACACACACACACATTCAGCTGAATACACACTTACTCAGCCATGCCCACACACATATCAACACACGGTAAATGGTGACAGTTACATCACAAATAAGAAATGTGCTGGAGACGGTATATTCTGCCGTCAATAACAGATGCATACAAATGGTCATGAAGACAGAAAACAATGAATTATTTAAGCATTTAAATGATTCCACTGTAGCAGCAGCTTTTAAAACACATGTAATATTTAAAGCTGTGCACACTGTGCAGATTAATTCAGAAGAAATGTGTAAAATCTCATGTGCTCTAATGCCTCTCAGGTCATTTGTGTCTGCTGGCCAGGCTGCATTCAGTGTTTTCGCCCTAACAATGACAACAACATCCCCAAATGTCATGCACCACCTCACTCATAAGTTTATGCATGAGGAAACTTTCTCCTGTTTTTTTATTTTTTTTTTCTGTCCGGCATTCTGGGATACATCCTCTCTCATACGCCTCACTGCCTCTGGCGTAAGTTATAACCAAAGAGCAACAATGACAAACAAAGATTGAAATGAATCCATGGCTCAGAGAAAACAATATTTTCTTGTTGTATTCAGCATTTATCCTCACTTTTATTAAAAACATGTACCCCCCACACACACACACACACACACATCGTGTTGTATTTGATAATAGCCAGTGTACAGTGAAGATGTCATGTATTATTGTCTTACATCTGATCAAAGTAGATTTCATGTGGCTTTTAGACACCGCTCAACAAAGAAAAAGAACATTTAATGAAAACAACATTGAATCTGACATTTCTGCCCATTACCAAGATAAATAAATCATCACTGGTGCAGCCAGTCGGTTTAAATAGGCACGTAACCAGTTAAATGAAGGTGCGTGCAGTCAAAGGGGTTTCATTTGAAAGCTGCCTGTTTTGACCATCAGACAAAACACAAACACACCATCCCCAGCTAAAGCTACACAGGCGTAGCTTCAAAACAATTGTGAAGGAAATTTTGATGGAAACCTGGCTAATGTTTTAAGACAGACGCATCAAACATTAACACTTCACCAAGACAGGTGAATCCTTTTTTTAGGCACTTTATATTGATTTTGACGTGTTTTTCTGGGAAAAGGTGGGAGGAGGGGTCGCCTTGGTTTTACTTTCACACATGCCAGTGAAAGAACTCTGCAGGAGAAAAGTACGGCTTTGTGCTCAGATCCACTGTAGCGAGAGCAGCTGCACAACACACACACATAAATGTTCAAAATCTTTTATTTCAATGTATTATATTCAGTGATTATAAAGCTTCATTCCTTCAACCTGAAATATGTTGCCACTACTGCTAACTGTAACATGAATTCAAGATAGTTTCTTCCAGCCTGACATCGCCAGACCAATCCACATTTCCTCTCAGTTCCTTTTAGATTTCCGAGCGGCGTTACCAGCGGGCGCAGACTGGATGGACCAGAGGAAATTGTACATATGCATCTCAGGATTGCAGGAAAACATGCGAGGACATTCTGACGCCCGCACACGCTCCCCCCCCCCCTCCTGCTTTTAAACCACCTGTAGCACAAACACAAATGTTTTTTTCAGTCCTCACTTTTAGACATTACTCATCTAATGGAAGGCTGATGAATATGTGGGCACTCTGTTTTCATCAATTAAGCCCACTTCTGTTGGTGGCACTGAATCATTGTTCAGTCTTGTGTGCATGCGTTGGCCTCAGATTGTATCATCTGATGTGATTTTTATTTTTAATGGATTTTCTGTTAAAAGTTTGATCTTTGTTGTGAAATAAGTGGAATTTAATGGCATTATGCAGTGGACTGTAACTGATCACCAACCAGATTGTTTTGTCTTCTACCAGGAAATTAAACAAACTTAGAAAGTGCATCACTGTACAAAACACACAAAAAGCTTCCATTATTTGTGCAAAGTAATCTCACCGGCCTGTCAAGCTGTCTCCTCCAGTTAGTCTTCCACAAAAAAATGTTGCCCTTAATTAGTTCCTTCCGTTTTGCAAATAATGAACATGCTCCAACATTGTGTGTCTGCAAACACTGTTGATTCTCTTTGCACAGAGTTTCTTCACTAACCCGGTTTTGCATGTGAACATCCTTTCGCTGTCATAATAACCCAAGTGTTGCAAGTAATGAACAACCTGATTAAGATGAGTGATTTCTGTCGTGTTGATGGCACCATCCTCTATCCTCTCCATTTGTTAGATGCCATTCAGTTACAAAAGACAGGCTGGCTGATGGGTGGCAGGTAGTGCTGGCTGACAGGACTAATGTGTGCTGACAATAGGCTGAAACCATCTACTCTTCCTTTATTCATTTACAGTCTCTTATGTCTCCTTCCAATGCAAATTACATCGCCAATTTGACATAACTTCCTACAAATTCAGTTACATACCAGCTTGCTTTTCAAAGATAATTAGGTAAAATCCCATTAAAGTAGTAGGAAACTCTGGAACCCATAGAGTCAAGCATCACCTGTGATCTTCTGTACGTAAAATGGATTGTAACCCCGTCCGTCTTTTTCTGTCACCCACAGGGTGTAGGTGCTGACCCCCACCTGGCCTTGGCTCTTCCCCTTGAATCCAAGCAGAAAGAGAAAGCAGAGGAGCCCTCGTTCCAGCTCTCGGACACAGATGAGATGACCATCAGGATAGGTAGAGCTGGACCTCTTTCAGGCAAGCCTCCCTTCATATACCCACATCGACTGCTACAGTGTGTTCTGGATCTCAGAAGAAAGAGGGTGTATTACATGTCATCAAAAAAAACCTCCAAGCATCTACAGCTGCAGCCATTGAAGGCCTGCTTTTATTTGGCAACTGATCCAGTGGGAGAATCAAGTTTCAGACACCGTAAAGCTAAAGGAATGGTGTCCCACTGATGTAGTAATGCATGGAGACGGACTGCATTGGCTGCCACTGTTAAATCTCACCTGGAGCTTCTCTGATGGCTTCTTTTCACTGTGCTTTCCCTTTTCTCTGTCCATCTTTAATACTTACTGGGTGTTCTAACTTTAAATGCTTTTTCAATCTGGGTAGCTCTCGAATGATCCTCCGGTGGGTTTTCTTGGATTTGGGATACTAACCTTTCTGCATGCAATCATCTCACACATTACGCACGCCAAGTCACATACACACTGTAGTGCACATTCATGTTGCCACCCTCGCTTTTTTTGACATACGTCGCGTTTTTGAGACTCGATTTGTTCTTGTGACACAGTAGAGCTGGGGAGCTAATTAACACATCTCATCTTTAAACAAATCAACAAAAGATTATAGCATGATGGGTGGTTGCACGCAAACTGCATTACCATCTGCTGTACGTGACAAAACAGTACAACAGTGTGAAATATATATATAAATATAGAACAAATACAAATCAAGTGAAGTGGAGAAACAGAGGCCACGTAACGGTAAATGGTGTGTGTGTGTGTGTGTGTGTGTGTGTGTGTGTGTGTGTGTGTGTTAGCACACTGGAACTGTTTGTTTGTGGCAGATAAATCAGTGGCTGCTAATATTTTAGATACAATGACATTTTATATGCCGACCGTGTCTGTGTGAGCATAAACAGTATCAGACATGAACTTGATTTCACACCAGATTATATACAATGATTAGCATTGCAAATGTAAACTGTAAACTAAATATGCTCTGCCTGGTAAACTGTGTTTGTTTAGTAGTAAAATCAGTCCACTTGTCTTGCTCTGGTTGTCTTGTCCTCACCAGAGTTCAACTGACTGCTTTCACACCAGCCCGAACAAAATTTACTTCTTTTCCATCTAATCTTCTTTTTCTTGACCCAAAAATAAGATTAGATGGAAAAGAAGTTTATGTTCCAAGGCCAAAAACAGTTTTTATGAGAAAAACCCATTATCAGCTTAATATATATGAGAATATAATAATACCAGTATGCAAAGAGGTGGGTAGACAACATGAGGGGGGAACAGGTCTGACTTAATGATCCCTGCAGGTAACTCCACACAGAGACCCACGGCCCATGTGTCATCCTGTTTGTAGGATGGTGACTCAAGCCACAGCGACCAGCCTCTTGTGGGTCTTTCGGCAACCCTCTAATTTTAATTGCTAGTACAAGTTGTTTTTTTTTTTACTTGTAAAAGTTACTTCTCGTTACAAAGTCCAACACAAAGTTCTTCACCCTTCTGGGATATTCTCGACGTAGCACAAAACTTAACACCTCGCCCTCGCGACTTGCATGCTGGCGACAGTCTCTGTAAGATGGCGTCTCCCCAGGTGTGTCCCAGCTGAGGCTAATTAACAATCAGAGCTCGCCCCCCCCCCCCCCCACGCTAAAGTCAGCTCTGACCCTGCATCCCCTTCCTTTGTGGGCCCAGAGCTAACTTAACAAACGTATCTTAACACTTTAGCTTGTTAAAAAACACGTGAATAACAGCAGGCATTGATTTTCCAGGTCATATTTCGCGCTCTTTAGCATTGTTGCCTCTAATTATGTAAAACAATAGACCTTTTGTCCCAGCAGATATTGTTACGTGTCACGGCAGGAAAAGCACAAGTGGAACTAATAACATTAACAATGGCTTCGTTCCAATCAAGTGCCCAGTGAGCCACGTCAGTGAACCACCGTACACAACAACATCTGAAAGTTGCACACCTAAATGGAATGGTGCCATCATTCATATTATTAATTACACCTGTGCCTTTCCTGCTTACATGCTGTGAAAAGGGCCTTGTGCATAGTTAATTCATGCAGACACAAGTGACTGTTAAATAGCAACCTGAGCATTGCTAATGAATACAAATAGCTGGAGGATTGCGTTCTTTTTTGGTTGGTAATTCCTTTGTGCCTTCTGAATCGCTCCTCCTCTTCATTTTCATTGTCACATTGACCTCGTGTTTATCCTGAGATTTTATAACGACGATAATGACATTTTTTTCTATCGTTACATTTCATGAGGGTTTCACTGACCGCTGATGTAAGAACTGTTGTCAGGTAGCGCTGCTGAATGTTCGATTAAACGTCTTGAGTTGCCCTGATGTTATTTCCGGGGACATATCACAGTTAGCAGCTGGAAGGGCTGTCTGAACTGAAAAACAAGCTGCAGGGAGAAAGAAAGTACTTATAGTCTGTCCTCAGACCAAAAAGGAATGAGAAGCATATCCATGAGCAGATAGACTGGCAAGGTTCTGACGAGCTACGGCTTAAATAATACTCCTGAACCCTTGAAGAATAATTTACTTTTTGAGAAGGCTTTCACTTGCTGTGAGTCCCAGCTTCCCTCGTTGTTTACAGCCACCGTACATTGGATGTAGATTTCACACGCCTTCTGCAGATCAGTTACAGATTCATTGCGTCCCTGTGGTTTGCTTGAGGTCATGCACAGGGAGCCGGCCAACACACTAAACAGAAAAGATCACTTTATATATATATATATATATATATATATATATATATATATATATATATATATATATTTATATAAAAATATATAAAAAGACTCACAGCAATATTTACACTCTGTGGTG
>JAVQJD010051172.1:0-14372 GCA_036023655.1 Nannoperca australis
AGCCGGTGGGACAGCAGTGCATCATGTTGCTGCAGCACACCGCCTGCGTGAGAGGACAGAGGAGGGAAGGTACGCTGTCAGCCAATCAGGAGCTTAAAGTAGTGACACAAGTAAATACATTCAATTAGAAAGGTTTTATTACTGTTGTATTATCATGCGACTATTACACATGAATAAGCAGCTTGTTTGACTACATATCTTTATACGCTGAGGTGAGTCAGATAACATTCATTTTAATGCCACTTCATGTTCTGTCCGCTGACACATTGTTCCAGCTGTACATGTATAAACGGCTTCATTTATAACAAAACGTCATATTTTATAAGCACCTCTTGTGTTTTGTATGCAGAAATCTTAATTAGTAAAGTAACTAAAGCTGTTAAATAATTCAACTATACAACAATAATTCATAACTCAAGTACAAGTACCTAATAATCGTACAGAATTACAGTACTTAAGCACATGAACTTACTTACTTTCAACAACTAAAGCTGGATTTTATGAACAAATCCAAATATCACAACATGTCAATATTAAAGCCGCTGCATGCAGGGTTTGAAATGTGCATCCTTGTATGCAGCGTTATCCTATTATTACTACTGATAATGGAAGCAGCTTACTAATGCTGCAGCTGCTTTGAGGTGAAGCTACTTTTAACTACTTTATATGCGGTCGTGTAGTTTAATCTGTAACACTGCACCACGACGGATGAGACGACCGCACGCTTTGTAAGTTAAAACATTATATGTGAAGTAACCACAGGTCACGCTGTGGTATAAAAGGAGCATTTCAATCTAAAAGGAAATATTTTATGTGCAGTAAATGTTGTTTTCAGTCTTTATGCTAAGCTAAGGTAACAGCGGCTGGCTGTAGCTCCATATATATAAATATATATATTATATTGACATGAGAGGGTTTCAGACTTCTCGTCCAACTCTTGGAAAGAAAGCAAATAGTATTTCCCAAAATGTTGAACTGTTCTTCTAAAAGTTTGATTGTTACTGCATATCATACATTAGGGGAAGGACAGCAGCCCCATGTAGTGGCGGACGTCCTGCAGCAGGTCTGTCCATCTGGGCAGCTGGTCTGGTCATCACACTTGACGTCTCTCTGCTTGGAGGAACTCAGCTGGGGGTGATGCTCTGGCAGAAACACCGGTGTGAGCGGGACGCTCTCCAGCTGCAGCAAGATGAGCTTCTGACAGGAGTTAGAGGCCGTGTTGCAGGTGTAACCCTGCGGGCAGCAGTGCTCCTTATCTGGGCAGCACACGGCCTGCACACACACACACACACAGCATGCACATTATTTTACATAAGTAAACCTCGACAAAACAAATGTACACTGATAGCGCAGCTTATATTTTCATGTCAGAGTAGCTGTAATCTCACATTCTCTAGCGGGCAGCAGCCCCACTCGCCCGTGAGCAGCTTGCAGCAGGTGGTGTGTTCGGGACACTGACTCCCACCGTCACACTGCACAGAGCTGGGATCAGCCTGGACGCTGGTGGTGGCTGGAAGCTTGTTGTACCACGGAATCGTCACTTCTTCTTTGGTGCACGAGGTCTGACTCTCATCGCATTTGTAGTGGGTGGGGCAGCAGTGATTCCCGTCGGCACAGCACACCGCCTGAGAGAGAAGTGAGAGAGGGAGTTCTGCTTTCACATCGTTACAGATTTCCAGTTCTTCTTTCAAATGAGTAAACATAGAATAGTGAAAGACACGAGTGCTGCGGCGCTCTCCTGCAGGTTAAAGTGCAGTTATTAACCTGCAAGGTTATATTCAAGCTGTTGGTTCACACAGTGCTGAATAAACCCTCCTGCACCAGCTGCACTGGTCGTAAAACCAGAGCCAACAGAAGTTGAAAATGCTCGATGGTCACATGATTCACGTGGACTTCAGATAGTGGTCTCTACGTGGCTCTGGTTCAACAGCAACTACGAGTCCGGAGACAAAACCGGAGAAGAGTCCAAGTACAGTTTCTGATGCAGTCCAAAAAAAGAAAGCGATGGACGGCGAGGACACACTCAGATAAACCAGCGGTGCACAGACGGGATGTGGCCTTGCTGCTCTTGGACCGGCTGGTCTTTGTGGTCTACGTTTAAATAACGCATGATTGTCTTGGAACTGTGGAAATGTAGAAACTGTCACTGCCAGAGGGAAAGTTTCACTCCAGCTCACCGCAGAAGAGGAAGTACATCGCCAAGCAAAGTAATGAGCATTTGATAATGATGGTAAAGAAAGAGATGCAGGAAGTGGCAGCTGTTGTTGGTACAAACGTCTCCATGAAAGAGAACAATCATTTCAAACCGGTTTTTAAAAACCAGAAAAGTGGCTGATCACTTGAAATGTGCTTTATAGACAAAGCTGCCAGAATCTGATTAACACTCATTTAACTGACACAACATTTTAAACCTGTAATAAAAGTGTGTAAAAGTGGAACAAGCTGTGAACACAACACTGACACTTCTGTGTTGAAATCATTTACACTTCCAGCAGTTACAGAGAAACATCATCAACTATTTGGAGTCGTGTTGGTGTCGCCTGATGATTGGAAGTTCAATATGAACTCTCTGTTTGCTCCGTTTGGTGGCTCTTTAGCTGCTAAAAGCTCCAGCAGCTCAGAATCAGAATCAGAATCCGGTTTATTGCCAAGTATGTATTCACATACAAGGAACTTGTTTTGGTGCGTGGGTGCCAACAAGAGCAGATATATACATATACAGAAAAATAAAAAAGATTATTATTATTGTATAGAAAATATGCAATAATAATAAAAGAAGAAGAGCTGTGCAATGAAGCATCTCATGAGGTTCTGTTTTTAAGCTTTAAGATCATATAAGCAGGGCCAACGGCCTGGCAAAATCACAAAGTTCTGCAATGTTTGGGGTCCATAGTCCCCCAAACACACACCATGTTTGAGATAAAGATTCTTTGACATTAACGAGTTTTAGTGGGATAGATTATACTCTATCACATTAAAAGCATGATTTGCAGAACATTTAACACAAGGCACTGAGTATAGTATAGAGTATATATTTCACCTGAGGGTCTTCTAATAATTATTTTATTCACTGTGATTTCACTGTTTACAGCTCCCTTAACTGAATACGGGAATCACCGACTGTACTTGAATGTTACAGTGGAAGTTACGTTTTTCTCTATCAGTGAATCATAGTATTCATAGCCCATCACACTGCAAGTTAAGTTACACATTAGCAAATACAAATTCCAAACACAAGATGGCACACAAACATTTTTCTTATGGGTTTCCATGGTTTCTAAATCCTTCAAAACAGAGTGCTGATAGTTCTCCACACACTTACACATTTGTTCCCTACTCACTGCTCAGTACAAAGCAGTGGAGAGGCCTGTTGTCCCTTTGGGAAATGCTGCTGGGACGGTGGTGGGCGTGGGGATGTCCTCAGGTGACAAACACAAAGTGCCAGAAGCTGCAAGGGGGCACAACACTCAAGTGTGTGAGAGTCTGCATGAGGACATGGCTGCAACACTGCTGACTGTGATGCTCATCATCCCCTACATCTGTGAGGGAGGTGAGAAGCTTTTATGACACAGCATGACTGATATTTCACCCTCTCAGCTATGATCTGCGAAATGAATGCATCTGTGTCACCTGTTTATGTGATAGCACTGCTGAGAAAATCGACAGCAATGGACTTCCTTCAAAAAACAAGAGACAAGCGCGCATCAGAGTGTTTTCCTGGAGGCTGCAGCACAGGCGTCAGCGAGGCTGCAGAACTGATAGAAGCGGATGTAGGATATGTAAGTTATGTAAGATTTTACTGATGTTTTTTTTAAACTCTTTAAAACAGCAACTGTTATGTGGATACATAGCTGTCACTCTGTGAAACCAGGGCCTGGGCATTGTTATTTTCCAGATTCAAAACCTTGAATTGCTACACTGATAACAGATAGTATAGAGATAAAAGGTAGCATCATCATATGTTTTTTCTTTCTTTTATTTAATCAAATAGGTCTGAGAGAAACATGTTATCTTGACAAATTATGTCTTATTAATGTAATTCATTACATGCTATCTTTTCTTTCAATTTGTTATCTCTCAATGTTCCCCTTCAATCTAATTTAGGTCACACTTTTTTACTAAAACTCAGTAAAAAATATATAACCAAACCACAAGTGTGATTATTTTTAGAATATTTTCAGACTGAATTCCTCTCTGTAAGATTTTAATTTTCAAAACCAGTGTAGACCAAAACCAGTAACTGCAGATGTCGACAGGAAGGTTTCAATTAAAAGTGGGCCATCAGTCTGTTTGGGCAGCTGGGTCTCTGCACAGAGGGAGATTCTATCCACATCACATCCAGAACCTGGACTCAGGAGTTGAGAAGCACTCTTCTGTTCAACAGGGATTAAGTGTAACTCAGTCATGCAAGTTGCCATTACTGTGTTCCTACATAACAGGTTTGCAACCCAAAGAGAGTGAAGGCAGGCCATTAACGTTGACTTTGTTACTTAGTGCACCTGCTGTAGGTATCAGATGACCAGCATGAAAGCCAGCAGAGAGGTGGAATGTGATCAACTAGGATTTCTGTCATGTTGTAGGACATTTAGGTACATGATGTTTCTTTGTTTCACATAAAGCCATTTTAAAGCCATCTTAAAAAAAAAAAAGTAAAAGTGACCTTCCCTGAAAAGCCCTGTTAGCAATCAGAGCATGGAATAAATATACCATCTTATTTGTAGGAGGAGAGTTCCAGTCTGCTGTATAATGGAGGTGCTGCTCAGAAAGAAATAAACAATGTAAGTTGTAATAGTTTAGTGTTTCATCTTAACTTCATTATGTTGTTTATAAATAAATAATAGTCATATTACACTAGAAGTGTATGAATAAAGGCACTACAACAAATCCTAAAAACACTTTTGTCTTGTAGCAGAGCCCTGGAGGGAAAGCTGTGCTGGATGAAGGATCTGGGATGTAGCCAAGAGGGACAGCACAAGATGACGATGTTGTTGTCAACCAGCAATACATTACAAAGACAAAATAAAACGTATAATCACGTTAAGATTAACCTCTGAACAAAAGACACATTTGCATGCATAATTTTCATTCTATTAAGTTAAAATTTTAGGTGAACTCTTTTTAACCTCCAGTTGTTTGTGTTTTGAGTTTATTACGTGATACTGTGCATTTCAGTAACTGTGACTTGTTACTGAATTGGAAATAGGAAAAAAGTATGTTAGAAAATAAAACTGACTATATCTTGTAAACGCTGTAACAATATACATATTACAGTACATGTTCTCGTAAGTTTAAAATATTAGGTACATTGTGATATATTATAGCTAACATTTTATATAGATTTTAGTGCAAACTAACCTTTCTCAACATGAAACATTTTAATAAATGTGTATCATATGCATGTTAGTTCATTTTGTCTAATTTTGTAGGAAATGTCAGAAGAGTGACAAATGTTGTGTTAAAGTTAAAGAGAAACTACTGTAAAAGTGTGTCTTAGTAAGATATTGGTCCACAATGAGCCACCCGAGCAGCTTCAATGCTCTTATACATCTCTACTGGAGGCCCGAGCATATGGAGCCAGAACAGTGAAAGTTATAATTGGCATCCAAAAGAAATCCTGAACTTGATATTTGTTGCATTCTGGTGTTTTTCAATGAGAATGTTCAGATTTTCTCTTCATGTCCTGATCCTTAAATGCCTGTAAAAAAAAAGATAAAAAAATACATACAGGGGGACGTGCATTATTAGGCTGAGCTGACCTCGGAGCTGCCGAGACTTGCATCCCCTGCAAGGTTTTCTTTACATGCATTGATGTTACCTGTTCATAGTTCGGGCTGTTTTGGCGCAACAATGTGAATGCCACGCAGGTAACAATCTTCCAAGCTAAAATAAGAGGGGATGCAAATCTCGACAGCTCCAAAGGCTAATCCTACATCGTTTTCAAGCCGCACTCTGCCTTAGAAATCATTACACTGTCCGGTAGTTTTCCGCGTTAGCTGTACGCGGTCCCGCGGCGGGAAAGCACTTCTCGGTAGGCACACCTCTGCATAAAGCTGTGCTTGGAGCGAACAAAAGGGACAAAAACTCTTTTCAGCTGTATTTTCTCAAATAAGTAGTGATGATAATAATGACCTGGGGTGTGGCTGCCACGAACAAATGAAGGCAAGGGGGGGGAAATCGCACATTTTGGGCTTTCATAAGTTCAACTGAACTCTCAAACCGCAGCTCAGTGTGTTTCTCTCTTCAGCTGTTTGTTTACGCACAACCGTGATGTAAGCTAACGTTAGCTAGCTGTCGTGTGTTAGCAAAGGTTAGCCCTCAGCGTCAGTTAAACGTAACCCAGCCGGTTCTGTGTGAGCAAACAGCGGCAGAGAGAAGCAGGCTTGCTGTTCAAGAGTTCCCGGTGAACTCGTGGAGGCCACCGCTGGAGGTTTGTGGTGATGCCAGAGACTTCTGGGCGAACGAGAGGACGGCTGGTTCAGAAACAGGAAAGGTGACGTCGCTCTCCTTGTCCCTCCCCTCAAACCCCTCCTCTCCACGCCACAACAGTGACAGGGATCTGAAAACGAAAAAAATTACAACTTAAAAGAAAATCTCAGAGAGTAAAATAGAAACTGTCACTGAAAAAATAGGGACACGAAGAACAAATCTGAACATTGTCATAAAAAAAAAAAAACAGAATGCAAAAATATCAAGTTCAGGTTGTGTTTTCAAAGCCAAATTTTCTTTTGGATGCCAAATGTCACTGTTCTTCCAAAAGATATTTCCTCATTTGGTGTTTTGATGATGTTTGTGTCTAACTGTCAGTGCAAAGTCTCCCATAGTTCATTTGGGTTAAGATCTTCTTACTATAAGGCCTCATACTGCATGATTGACAACAATTTCATGCTTCTCAAACCATCAGTGACCCCTTGTGCCACCATGTTATATTTCTCCACTTATTTATTCAATTATTCTTTTCTTATGTTTACCTGTCTGTATCTTATGAAACTGACATCTAACAGGATAATTTGCTTTACTGAGTAAAGATGAATGACAAAGTCCCCTAAAGTAGCTATCCACAGAGGGCCAACTTTAATGTTGCCTCTTTAATGTTGCCTTAAAGTACTCAAAAACACAGCTCTTAGCCCATTTTCTGTGTGGAATTCTCTGCAATTTGGACTTGTGTGTCTTGCATGATTTCTTATTGTTGTTGTGATGCTATTATTAGTTGCAATCCGTCCATCTACTTGTTAAAACAATCAAGGGAATTAGCAATAGTTCAGTTAACCCACTGATAAATCCTTTTAGTAGCTCAGTAACTCATTGACAGGAGGAACAGCACAGCTCACGCCCTGACTTGTTACTTGTTGCCTGTGGCATTTAACTCATATTTTGTGAACGGTGGATGTTCTTTGAGACAAAGAATATAATTGTTCTCCGTGTAGTTTCTATGTATAAGTCAACCGTTCCAGTCCAGGAGTTTTGTTTCTTGCTTCAAGTATTACCCATTTACAGAAAAAAATCAAAAGGAATCATTTTTGTTCAGGTGCACTATTTCAGTTTTGTTCAACTGAAGTTGTGAAATATATATGGACGGACTACTCCTAATTGTGAAAATATACAAAGTAAAGTTTTAGTTCCCATATGTCACATGCTGATCACGGGCTTTGCTGGTCGCTTTCTCCTCGCATATCTACTGTCTGGACAGATCACCAATGGCATGAATGAAGATTGAAAATACACAGATGTAAGGCGTTGCTCTTCTATCTTAATGACTATATCTTGCCATATGTTCAAGTTTAAGCTCCCGTTAATGTTATAATCTAGTCGATGTTATGCGTTAATATTCGTAGCTATGCACCGAGGCCAAAGGGCTACTGCCTCTTTAATGTTGCCTTCGTGTGCTCATCGTAAACTCAAGCGTTTACCTTCAAGTAGTAAATAAGCTTAAGCTTTCTAATAAAATAACAAAAAATACCCCATAATATCAGCCGGTTTTCGGATGATATTATGGTGTAGCACAGAGTCACTTTGTGCATTATTACACGGTAAATAGGGAATAATACAAAAAGAGAAATTGGCTTTACAATTCAGCTTTAGAAGCTATAAGATATTCCATAGACTACATTATCTTAATATAACATATCTTGGTATATGGAATTGAAAAGAAAATTCCAACTCTCTTGTTTTATTTAGTACATTAATTGCGTTGTCTTGTGCATGCATATCGATTTTACTATTTCCGATAGCACAGGAAGGCAGCATAACAACCGACGGCTGTAACTGTTACGACTTGGCACTTGAGCTTTAGCTTACAGACAAGGAACAGCGGTGGTGTCGTTCAAAGAAATTTCATTTTACAATGTAAGTTTATTATGTTTCTACCAAATGTAAAAATCTAATGTTACTCAGTCGAACTCTCTCTAACATACCGGCCTCCCCGGGTAGTTTGGTGAACAGGATCACAGAAAAAAAGTTACGCCCAAAACTTTGCTTCTAGCATGCAACAAGTGCTAGGACGATAGTTTTCGAGATTTAGCTAAGCTAGCTGTCGCAGTGTTACACTAGAGCTTGGTAACTTTGACCAAAACAAACGATGTAAGCGTCCCTATGATAGTTAAGTAGACAATTAGAAGAAAACACAAACGGCAGGTTTATACAACGTCCATGAAATATTTATGTTCGACAATGAGCTTTATTCTAGTTTTTTCGTCTATTGTCACAAGCTAGCATTTCCTCCGGATCCGGTTTGGTTGACCTAGTGACTACTTACGTGTACAGTTAGGAACAAGCAGAATAAATTTTGTTGTTTAGTAGTGGTTGTAAGTATTCCAACTGTAATTGGAAATCAATACAATTTGAGGACAAGTGGTGGTAACATGTTAATTTTAAAACAGGAAATGCATTGATCGCTAACTTATCTGTTGTTTATAGTCAATAATTGAATAGCTAAGAGGGTAAATAACGTCTTGTAAGTAGGACGGAGTGATGTTTTATTTTTATTACTTACGGTTTTTCAAACTTTGGTAATGTTACAATACGGATACAGCGCAAGACAAAATCCCCCCATCTATTCCCACCCTACCCCACCTACCCCCTACAAAGGATGTCTGACTAAATTATATGTTGTTCAAAATGCGAAAATGAAAAGAATGTACAAAGTGCAAATCATCAGCCCTGATCGGTTCTATCCATAATTGCATAGTACTTGTTTAGGGGATGTTGATCCTTGTTTAAGATAGACCCAAGTATAAAATGTTCAAAAGGCATTGTAACCAAAGTTTAGTGGTAAGTGAAAGGGAGTTTTTCAGAGCATAACTCTCATTTCCCTTTCTGTAATCGACAGTGACGTTTTAATTAAACCAACAGTGTTACAGACACGATTTTATAACATCAGGATTGCATGAACCATTTAATAGGGATTTCATTAATCATGTTTCTTGGTAAATTCAATATGTTAGACATTGCTGAGCCTTAGGCGATGCAGTCATCTAAAGGTTCAGTATGATGCACAAGACAGGCACAGTACACTATACATGACACATGATCTTAAACATCACATTTTCTATGCTATACAATATTTCGTAAAAATAAATATTTTTTTACATAAAGACCAGTTATATCATATATCTCAGACTTTTTTTTCCTGGTGGGAATTATAAATACGTTTTCCTATTCTATATATATATATATATATATATATATATTACTTTCTGTTACTTTCTGTAATTAGGATGCTCCTTTGGTTTAGGAAGACATGGGTTGGTGTCATAGTTTTGATCTTAAAATCACAGGTGTAATCATTAATAACAAACGATCATCATTCATGTTGATTACACTTGTGCCTTTTATGGTATGACATGTCTGATTGTCTGCTGTGTAAAAGGTCAATAAAAGATATGGTCATTGGCAAATAATAGAAAAATAATTCTACAGAAAAGTTAGATTTGATTAAAAAAAAAACACTAGTTGGAGGGTACTTATGATGACTATATGATGACACTGGAGTAAAAGTGGGATATCAGGTGTGCTAACGGGCACCGCTGTTCGATTGACAGAAAATTTACTATTTTGAGAAACAATTAATCATTTAAAGTAATTTATTGTGTAAAAAGGACAATGATTCACAGGTTTCAGCTTCTCAAATGTGATTTATTTTTCTCTCTAAGTGTTTGATGAGTGTAAAGTAAATATCCTTGGGTTTTGGACGGTTGGTCGGGCCTCACACCGGCACTTCTGGACCTGCAGTCCAACCTGGACTCCCGAAAAGATAGGGCACTTATAGCAGCAGCAAGTTAAAACAGATGCAGACACAGTAATTGAAGTATTAGTGCTGTAATATTGACACTTGTGCCATATGGAGGAAATGTGTGATATCTGCAGTTGTTTGTTTTTAATAGCCTCTGTGTTGTTTTGTGTTTTCGAGGTTCATCATTTTACATTCGTATCACCTTTTTAAGCTAAAATAAAATGATTAATGAAAATAATTTTACCATCCAAACCTCTAGTGGATATTAAATTCTCAACCACAGAAATATAAATTCAACTTGTTCACCATTGTTGGATTTGGGGTTTGTCGTTTGGAAGGATTTACGTCATGGATTGTTTTCTTCAGGAAATGAAGTAGGTTAGGCCTACTAGCATATCAGTATAACAGTGACATTTTGAAGGCCTGGGATGTGTTCCTTCCTGTCTTGTTTAAACATAGCAGTGCATTGGGGGCATCAGCTGCCAACACCTCTGAAATGCCGACAGATGTTTGTACACTCTGGCCGGCTGTGATGTTTACGCTCTCTCTCAGCCACTTTGCTCTGTGGCAGTAACAAATGTTTGGTTTCTAACTTTGTTGTGCGGCAGTTTACATGTCAGCGCTCACCTGTTGATACTAGGGCTGAGCAATGTGGGCAAAAATGTTACCACAATTTGTGTTTTGCTGTCAGTTAATATTGTTAATTATCACTGAAAATGTCGAATCATTATTTCTTTCAAGTTCAAAGGCTGATTTTTGCTCCTAAGTGAAAAGTTGAAGAAACCAGGTAGTTCATTGTGGTTTTAAACTATTTTTTAATGGCCGGGGGTGTGGTTGACATGAACCCCCCCCCCCCCTTACAGACTGATTGCCTCTTTTATTCCTGCAACGTGATTGGCTCTTCATCTTCTTGTTTGGCAGGTGGCAACTAGCGTTTAAAGGGCATTTAGCTCAAACTTTTCTGCCATACCTTGATTTAATGAGTCTGATATTTTAATTTGATGAGCATATATTCATTTGTAGCTTTGTTTCTCACAAGGTATGATAAGGGGTGTTTCAAACAGTAAATGTTTGTATAAATGTGTGTTTGCATTTTATGATACATGGCTGTGTCTGCTTACTGTGTGCAATAACATAATAATACAGTGATCCATCTAAAGTACAAGCTCTAAACTGAGTCTTAGTAAGCTCTGTGTCATCCATAAAGTTTGGTGTAAACACCTTCAACCCATCCTCCCAGTTTCAGTTATCTGTTGTTTATCTTAAGATAAGAGCAATGCTGTCTGAAGTCAGAGGGTGGCAGTAGCTAATCACTGCAAACATGGATGCAGGAACAAGGAATGCATGCCAAATCTAGAAATTCTGAATACGTAATTAAAGTTAAAAGTATAATTTCCTTGTTCTAGTTTGTATTTGTGTCTTTATTTAGAACAACCTCCCCAAGTTATGAAATAACAAACTTCAGAAATAAGAATTCAGAGGTGCATTGCTCCTGCAGTGAATTTTACAAATTAACCTTCTTTCATATATTATCTACCCCAGTTCAATATCTACCCCCCCCCCACTCACTCTCTTACACACACACACACACACACACACACACACTTGAGCTGCTACACAGACATTACATGTTATGGAAAGTGAATGTGCTTAATGAGTGCAGTTATTGACAGAAGGTCAAAATAGAGCATGAGTGCAGTAATAATATTCACACAAAACGCACGGCTAGAATGTCCCACCTGTAATTGCATGAGCCTCTCCATGAGCTCCCTCAAATTGGAGGTTATGCTGCGTAGCAGACCTTCTCCTCGAAGTCTATATTCAGACAGAGTCAGGCGTTGCAGTTGTTAGCGCAGGGTTGTGTGGCGTGTCAGATACTAACCAGCAATCCCAATTTAAAGAGCGATGTAAGCCAAGCAACTGCACGGAGATTAACGTCTTTATACTCCCTCAATGAAGGGTCCAACAGTTAAGTTAAAAAGGTTTTCCCTCACCAGGACATTTTCCGGTATCAGACGCTAATTTTTTTTTATCAGCCACCATTTTGTAATCGCACTTTTGTGTAATGTCTGTCATGCTTTAACCCCATACCCCCCCCCCCCACCCCCCCCCCCCCCCCCCCCCCCCCCCCCCCCCCCCCCCCCCCCCCCTACAGACCCTTATATTTTTCAGTCCCAGAGCTCTTTACCTGAGCCTACAAAGGGTGAGGAAGGAAGATCTAAATCTAAATGTAGAAGTTTTTGATGTAGGGAACGATCACTGCTGCTTTTATTATTAATGAGTAAAGCACTGCTGCCATCCAAACCAAATAGACCCAAAGGAGCTTTTCAGAAAAAGCGTGTGTCATGAGGTTGAATGAAGGTCTGATTATTACATTCCCATTTATATATCGGTTTGTTTCTTAACAACAGCTTTCCATTTCAACAACTAACTTTACTTCAACTGGAATCTGTGTTTTATTTTATTTTTAATTTAAGTTAAATTAGGCAAATCTTACATTTGAAATATCTCTAATTTACAAAGAAGTTTTCAGCCAAAGCAAAACACTATTTTATTACCTCATAAATAACACATCCTACATGGAAAACTAAGTGCACGTTGCTATAATGTTAGCTTATTATCCACTAATTACATCTGTGGGTGCTGTTACAGAATGCACCTGCTGGTACTTGAAGCTAAGTCTGGATTCACCAACATATTAAATTACATGGAGTTTAGGGATGATCAAAGATTTGCTCATTTGAGCTACAACAGCTAACCTGGGGACCTACTTTCTGTGTTTGCTTTTGTTTGGACTCAGAGACAAGCATTTGAAATAATTTCTGTAAAATGTAAAGGATCTTCTCAGTCATCTTCTGAGCAATGGAGTCCCACAGGAACATAAACATTTCAAAGTTACAAAAATTTTGGTTATTTTGTAAGAGAGAGTTTCTGTATTTTGTGTTTTATCTGAGCTTTTGCTTTTGTTGTTTGCTAATGTTGCCAGGCCACTGTAACCCAAATATGATCCAACCACAACTCTACAGTCCTGGTGATGCAGATTAGCTGAGTTTTCAAGTGTTAAACTAAATATCAAAGTCTGTCTACAGGTCTTGTTGTATAAAGCCTTTTGTGTCTCCAAGTAGCCGCTAAGAGATCTCCCTCGGCTGTAGCTTAAAGTTACAATGTATTCAAAATACAGACGCGCTAAGAGGATCGGGGAAGTAGGGAACTTCCTAACTCTCGTAAGGTTTACAATTACTACAATGCTGATTTATTTAAAGAAAAACTGCTTTCATTAATGCTTAAAGTACTTGGCTGAATGTTCACTCAACACCACTTCTACAGCAGATTACTCAGCGAGTCTTTTGCCCTGAGAGAGGGCTAGGAAGGAAGAGGAAAAGACAGAAAGACCCTGGCATCACCCCTCACAGTCCCTCCACCACCTCCTTGTGTGTTGTGTTTGACATTTCCCAGTAATGATGGGAATTTTCTCCCCTCTCCTAGCAGGAGTCACCCTTCCCTCCCCTCTCCAGCGGCCAGTCCCTCCATGCTGAGACCCACACAATCGCTCTGTGCCGGGGCCTGTGAAATCCCAGGACACCGGGGCCCTATGAAATCCAATAGAATGGCTTTTATCCCCCGAAGATACAGTACAAATCATCATTGGCTTTATCTCAGCTGGGGATGTCGATTTATCTAAATGAGCTTAGTCCCTCTAGCTGCCTGTCAGAGTTATTTCTCCAACAGCAGCCCCACCCTGACACCCTCCCTTCCCATCTCTCAGCTCTTCTCTTCCTCCTCCCGCCCTGATTCTGTGAGGTTTAGATCCTTTCGATGTCTCCGTCCTTTGTTCTCTTGAGAGGGAGGGGGCAACCGAGGACGGGGCAAGTAATGGGATTGGTACCCTGTACTGGGCACCAGTTTTGTTCGAAGCCTGCCTTACTGGCCCAAAGACAAGTGTGTGCGTGTGTGTGTGTATTGTGTGTATGTGTTATTCTGAGTCCCTTTAGTGTGCAGTGGAATGTACTTAATCTGCCTGCCATCATAATGCAAATGAAGCTCCCAGGTCCCAGCGGGGAGATGCTGTGTGTGTGTGTGTGTGTGTGTGTGTGTGTGTGTGTGTGTGTGTGTGTGTGTGTGTGTGTGTGTGTGTGTGGTGTGT